>PISX010004623.1:55745-118651 GCA_004024625.1 Mellivora capensis | reverse complement strand
TGGATAAAGAAGATGTGGTATATATACATGATGGAATACTATGCAGGCATCAAAAGAAATGAAATCTTGCCATTCGCAACGACGTGGATGGAACTAGAGGGTATCATGCTTAGTGAAATAAGTCAATCAGAGAAAGACAACTATCATATGATATCCCTGATATGAGGAAGTGGAGATGCAACATGGGGGACTAGGGGGGTAGAAAAAGAAGAAAAGAAACAAGATGGGATTGTGAGGGAGACAAACCATAAGTGACTCTTAATCTCACAAAACAAACTGAGGGTTGCTGGGGGGAGGGGATCGGGAAAGGGGGTTGGGGTAATGGACATTGGGGAGGGTATGTGCTATGGTTAGTGCTGTGAAGTGTGTAAACCTGGCGATTCACAGACATGTACCCCTGGGGATAAAAATATGTTTATAAAAAATAAAAATTAAAAAAAAATTAAAAATAAAAGACAAAGAGGGGTACCTGGGTGGCTCAGTGTATTAAAGCCTCTGCCTTTGGCTCAGGTCATGATCCCGGGGTCCTGGGATAGAGCCCTGCATTGGGCTCCCTGCTCAGCGGGGAGCCTGCTCCCTCCTCCCCATCTCTCCCCCTGCCTCTCTGCCTACTTGTGATCTCTGTCTGTCAAATAAATAAAATCTTTAAAAAAAAGACAAAGAAGGATTCTTTTTTTTTTTTAAGATTTTATTTGTCAGAGAGAGAGAGAGCGAGCGAGCACAGGCAAACAGAGTGGCAGGCAGAGGGAGAAGCAGGCTCCCCGCCGAACAAGGAGCCCGATGTGGGACTCAATCCCAGGACGCTGGGATCATGACCTGAGCCGAAGGCAGCCGCTTAACCAACTGAGCCACCCAGGCGTCCCGCAAAGAAGGATTCTATATTAAAGGAGAATAAAGAGGGATGCCTGGGTGGCTCAGTCAGTTAAGCGTTTGCCTTCGGCTCAGGTCATGATCTCAGGGTCCTGAAATCGAGCCTGGCATCGGCATCTGGCATCGGGCTCTCTGCTCAGCAGGGAGCCTGCTTCCCTCCCCTCTCTGCCTGCCTCTCTGCCTCCTTGTGATCGCTCTCTGTCAAATAAATAAATAAATAAATAAAATCTTAAAAAAAGAGCCATGATACATGTAAATGACCTTCAAATGGTTCAGAAAAAATATGTACAGCCATCTGTAGATCTATAACTGTATACACAGAGCGCACAACGATAACCCAAACGGGCCAAATGTTATCAGCTGATGAATCCGAGTCAAGAGTATGCAGATATACTTTATAGCAGTCTCACAACTTAATTCCAAAATTAAATGTTTGGAAAGTGCATTAGCTCCCTACATTGCTGAAGAATCTCAATCTTGCTACATTTTCATGATTTTTGGTTGTGTAGCCGGCTCTTTGCGGAGCTCTCTGAAGGGCTATAAATTATGTTCCAACCCTTTGGAAGCTTGACATCTCTAGAGGAGGGAAGTCTCTCAAATAGGAGGCAGAAAAGATCATAAAAGTTCAACTAGGAAGTTTGAAAATGGAGAAGAGATGGGGATACGTGGATGTGGATGGGATCAAGAAAGACTTCAAGGAGAAGGTGGAGTCTGAGCCCCGAAAGCAGGATTCAAATCGGTAGAGGGTATTTCAGACAAAGCCAACAAATAGTTTGCATATCTCCAGGAGAGTGGAATGAAGGCTGGGTATTAGGAAGGACTGGAGAATAGCACTGAGTAGATAAGATGCGGCCAGTCCCGAGGTCCTCAAGAGCAGTGTCTACCTAGGTCTCCTGCAACAGTATCCCCCACAGCGCAGGGCACAGGGTCAAACCCATGGGAGGAGTTCAATATATCCTTATTATTGGATTGAGAACAAGTAATTTAAGCCCCAAACCAAGATAAGGAGTTTAGCCCCAAGTCTATATATAACAGATCGATGTAGAATTTTTTATAGATATTGAGCCCAGGGCAGGTTCCTTCTAAAGCCCAAGCCAGATGAGTTAAGAGGTAGCGCAGGGGCTGAACAGACGCCCACATTAAGGTAGTTCCAGGTGGCAAAGCCACTGTGGGGTTCTACTGTCTGATACACAGCTCTTTCCAGGGGGACCCACATTTTAAAAGAATGACTTCGCAAGAAAGCTGCACTTTTGGTAAAGGGAGGAATCTCCTCAAGTGGGGGCATTTCAGATAGGAGAGGATACTGCTTAACCTCAGGGCTTACAGCTGGAGGCCTGGCTGCTTGGCTCTTTTGAGGGTTTTTGAGGCCCGGCTCTCTCCCTAGAAGCAGTTGGCATTGTCACCGGCTTCAACAGTGTCCCAGGGGCAGGCCCTCATTGCCACAGCAGGCCCCTGCCCACGTGTCCACGTTCTAGCAGAAATGCAAATTTTAGTTAAACCCGTCCCCCCCCAACTCATTTGCATTAAGTCTTCAGCCATTTGTCTTCATTTCTGATTTCTTTTATTTTTAAAAGATTTTATTTATTTATTTGAGAAAGGGAAAGAGAGCATAAGCAGGGAGAGTGGGAGAGGGAAAAGCAGGTCCCCCTGCAGAGCAGGGAGCCCAATGTGGGGTTCAATCCCAGGACCCTGGGATCATGACCTGAACTTAAGGCAGATGCTTAACTGACTGAGCCACCCAGGCATCCCTATTTGCAATTTCTTCTAACTGGCCAGTTACCTCTAATGCCTTTAGGTTCAATGATACACCAACCAACAAACTATGGGTCACAGGCCAAATCTGCTCCCCCTGCCTACATTTGGAAAGCCTTCATGCGAAGAATGCTTTTTGCATTTTTCAGGGCAAATCAAAAGGATAATAATTCAGGACGCAGGGAAATGAAATTCACGTGTGAATTTCAAATTTCAGTATCTACAAATAAAGTTTTATTGGCACCTAGCCATTTTCATCCTTTTCCACATTATCTATGGCTGCTTTTGTGCTGGAGTGAACAGTTGCAGAGGCCACATTGCTGCAAAGCCTAAAATAACTTACCGGCTGGTCCTGTATAGAACCCCTGCCCTACAACAGTGGTTCTCAATATGGGACGATTTTGCCCTCCGGAAGACACTCGGCAGTGTTTAGGGACATTTTGGGTTATCACCACTTGGGGGAGGGAGAGTGCTAAACACGCAATAATGCATAGGATGGTCCCTACGACAAAGAATTCTCTGGCCTCGAATGTCAATAGTGCTGAGGTTGAGAAACCCTGGATTAGAGAAACCTAAGGTATTTCAAATGAAGGGAAAACTCCATCCTTAATAAAGGATGTGGTTTATTGAACCAGATTGTTAATTTTCATTTGCTCATGTAGCTTTCACAATCACCTGGCAAAACAATTACTTCTATTCTCCTTTTACAGAAAAGTTTTTAACCCAACTTGCCCCAGAGCACACAGCAAGTGTCGGGCTTCAGCGCCCCTATTTTTCCACACCCAGGGGCTGCTCAGTGACGTCGTAAGCGAGTGTTGTCTGTGTCTCTCTGCTACCCTCTAGTGGGCGAGCTGCGCAAACGCAGGACAGTGTCGTTTCCTCCGGTACGGGGAGAATAGGGATACTTCTCTCGTCTCTGGGTCTCCAGCCTCTGGCCAATCGGGAAGTGAAACCGAGGAGAGAAAACTCCACCTCGACCGCAACCAGAATTGTAAAAAGCTGACCCTTCTCCCCTCTTGCCCACCTTAACGCTGGGGGCAACAGGAGGCTTCCCTCCCTAGTAGATCCAGGACGTGAAGTCCTACTTGGTATCATCTATAGAATGCTTTCGGAGTCATGAAGCACGGTCATATTCAATGAATTTCCGGGATGCTCACATCACAGGAGTAAATGAAAGAAAGACGTGCGGTGCAGAGTTCTTTTCCTGCAGGAATTAAAACTCACCAGAATCTTGTTCTGCAGGATCTGGCACTCCACTTCCTCCACCTTTTTTTATCCTAGGTGACAATCAGCTCAATGCA
This sequence comes from Mellivora capensis, assembly GCA_004024625.1. Taxonomy (NCBI): domain Eukaryota; kingdom Metazoa; phylum Chordata; class Mammalia; order Carnivora; family Mustelidae; genus Mellivora; species Mellivora capensis. The sequence goes on along the minus strand of PISX010004623.1, from coordinate 114,728 downwards.
TCAGTTAAATCCATGCTAATAAAGGAAAAATAGAGGACTTCCTGCCCACCCCCTGCCCGCCCCGTGGGAACTGCAGGCCCAAACGGCAAGAGAGGGGCAGGGCAGCCCACTTGCGAAGATTATATATGGGCTTGCCTCCCTGAGCCGCTGGGAGTCACCCACGTGGAAGGCAGCTACCCACTCCTCCCAGGGCAAATCGTGGTGGAACGCATCACCTAACGATTTAAGATCAGATCACACAGCCATGGAGCATTTCTTTGAATTTTATTGAAAATTGACATGGACATTAGAAAGGTATCAAGCTAAACAGTGCTGGTTTTTGGGTGTTTCTCCTGGCAAATGTAAGCCCCAGAGGGGCAGTGACCGGTCACACTTTTGAGCAAAAAGAACAAAGGAGAAGAAAGAAAAACACACAGAGATTCTGGAAAACATGCAAAGAGGCTCTCTCAGGAGACACCAGACAGTGGAATGGCAGTGATTGTAGGGATATATGGGAAAGAGCGCGCTTACATGGTATTTTGATGCAAGTTAAGCCAATGAATTCAAGGCAGATCTATGAACACGAAACTCTCCTTGCAGACCCCAGGTTGAGCAGAAACCTCTCTCAAAACCCCAAGTGGCCCTGGAGGGTTGAATGGAGTAATTTTGCTCTTACTAACCATAAAGCCCCTCCTGTCTCTCCCTTCCCCACCTGAGGGTGAATGGATCCATTTTCCCCCTTACTGGGGTGGGGGCGGGGTGAGTTGTGCAGAAGGCCTGTGAATGCTGAGGAGAGGACTGTCGCTTGACTTTCTCTTCCGTATTCAGAAATGTTTAACAGTGAGTGGCCGTCGACAGTCAACCCATTGGACCGGAGAATTGGTGTTTAAAAAGGAAAACCAGGAAACTTGGGAACAGCGCTTCCACACCCACAGCTGTCCCCCGTCCCAGTCAGACACTTGGGTGAGTCGTCCTGCGGCTGTCTCTCTCGGGTTACATTTGGTCCGTTCTCCAGCTCGGAAGGTTCTTTTCCTGCCTTGCTTAGGTTAGGACAAGACATTTCCATTTAAAATACCATGTAAGCCAGGAGAACCCTTGTGGAGTGTGGTGTGTGTTATGGGCCAGTTTGAGGGGAGAAGGGGATTGGTTGGTTTCTGGTTTGAGACAAGATAATGGCAGTCTTCTCCTTGAGACTTAGTGCAGCTGCTGAAGACAAGATTAAAAAAAGCTGGAGAGGGAGAGAGAAAGAGAAAGAAAACGTGAAATTAGCCAAAGAGGAAGGACATTCAGAGTAAGACCAGGCAAGGGGCGTGGGTCTCGTGAGGCAGCACAGATGATACTAGGAGAAGACAGGTTAGGAAGGGGGTCACCGACAGACCGGAACCACCGGAAGTCTGCTGAGAAGATTTTTAAGAACACCACACACCCGTTTGAAGCTTCTTGTTTTTTTTTTTTTTTTGAAGCTTCTTGTTTTTTTTTTTAAGATTTTATTTATTTATTTGTCAGAGACAGAGGGAGAGAGAGCAAGCGAGCACAGGCAGACAGAGTGGCAGGCAGAGGCAGAGGGAGAAGCAGGCTCCCCGCCGAGCAAGGAGCCCGATGTGGGACTCGATCCCAGGACGCTGGGATCACGACCTGAGCCGAAGGCAGCAGCTCAACCAACTGAGCCACCCAGGCGTCCCGAAGCTTCTTGTTTTAATAAAAAAAAAAAAACCAGCCACGTGTGAATGCCAAATGATTAAAACCAAAACCAAAAGTGATTTGCACCGCAGCGAGGAAAAGGAAACTTCTTGGCTTAAGAGGAATGGGGTGTGTGTGTGTGTGTGTGTGTGAGATCACAGGTGGGAATTTTTCAAGAAAGCCATTCGGTTCCAGTCTGGGAAAATACTGACTGGATTTGTCCCACCAGAGGTTAACAGAGTACTTAAGGGTATTTAAAACAACAACAACAATTGTACGAATTACAAAGAAAAAAACCGTTTCTGTCTACAGTGAGAAAACTACCCAGGAAAAGAACTATTTTAATCCTTTTAGTTGACTTCAGAAAGGCCTTCTGTTCCCTCGCAGGTTAGATTTTTTTTCCTTTACCAAACTTCCTTGATTACAAGGGTCCTGTAAGGCACCTGTTCCACACTCGCGCGCCTGGGCCCCCGTCCAGGAAAGCGGACCTGTTGGCTGGTCAACAGGCACCGTCAGCAGAAACACTCAGCTCAGAAGCTGACCTGGAGTCCCCTGCTTTGCTCACCCCCACCCACTCCTTCCTCAGATAGTTTCCTATGGGGGTAGGGGGAACCCTCAAAGGCCCTGTGATGTCAACTATCCGATTTCTCCAACATCAAAAGACCTTGGTCTCCAGCAACAGAGAGGAACAGGCTGAATCCATTTGTGACACGGAGCCGGGGTCAGGAGACACTGAATTTCGCCTGGTTTCCGCCGCAGAACAGCACTGGGACATCGGGCCAGTCCCTCGACTTCTCCGGCTCTCCATTTCCTTTGGGTTGTATCTGTTTGATGAATCAAAATTTCTCCCTGGCCCTGACCTTCCCGCCTAGTCCCTGAAGTTCTCCCAAGCTGGCTGGGGGGTCTACTACTTTTGAAGTTTTCAGAGCTCCTCAGGCCTCAAGTAGTTAATATGTAAACAAATGCAAATGAGAAGCCCCCCCATTTGTGATGCAAATGATAACCCGGGGAAATGGTGGTCGGCTGGTTGTTTGAGTTTGAGATTCTTGGGAAAGAGCTGTTAAGACTGGACACCCAGACAGCAAAGCTGCAAATGTGATGCCTTTCCCAAGGACACCTGCCAGCCCTAATGTCGGATCTCTCTGAGCTACTGGCGGAATATCGTTTTTTGTTTGTTTTGTTTTGTTTTGTTTTGAACCTCCAAGCATGGGATCTCCTAGAACCCTTCCCTAGGAGACTTGGATTTTTCTCAAGGAACTCCAAATTTGCCTCTGGCCACTAACCAATGAGTGACTCACCCAGCACTACACATAAAAACTGCACTCTTGCTCTGCCAACAAGAACAGAGAACATGTGCGTACATTCGATTCTTGTTGCTTCTACTTTTCGCTTCCTGTATTATTTACAATCTCTTAGGGAAGAGAGGAAAGCCCTGAAAATTTGGCATAGCCTGGTTTTACTATGCGTTTTTTTTGGGGGGGGGGAAGTGATCCCCTCCCCCCAAAAAAACCCTAAAAAAAAAAAAAGTAAAGAAGAAGAAGGTCGTGATCATTGCCAGTGGACTCGGAGGCGGAACTCAGAAGGAGAGGTGGGACTCAGAGTGGAAGTCCGTGGCTGGGGCAGGTGGGTGGGTGGGGTGCTGTCTGCCCCTTCCCCCAAAGGAAAGCTGTCAGTTAAAATAGGAACCTTGGCTTAAAAGGCTAAATGGAGTCCAGTCCAGCTGTAGCGGGGAATACTATTCAGTACACAGCCATGGATTACTGCAAAGGAAGGGCAGAGAAACGGCGCATTAGCCACACATTATTGCCACGTGACCTTCAGCTCGCTCTTTCTCTCTCTCTCGCTGGCCAAACACCAAAGGACGCTGTACCTTGTGGCCCTGACAGTGGAGGGCTCTTTACTTCAAAGGGGTTCCCAAAGCCACTATCTGATGGGCCCGTTATAAAAATTGGGGCTGAGGGACGCCTGGGTGGCTCAGTTGGTTAAGCAGCTGCCTTCGGCTCAGGTCATGATCCCGGCGTCCTGGGATCGAGTCCCACATGGGGCTTCTTGCTCGGCGGGGAGCCTGCTTCTCCCTCTGCCTCTGCCTGCCACTCTGCCTGTGCTCGCTCGCTCTCTCTCCCTCTCTCTCTGACAAATAAATAAATTTAAAAAAATTGGGGCTGAACTATGTTTTAAATATCACATCCAGATAAAGTTAGGGACCTTCCGAGACAGAACCCCTCTTCTCTTCTCCCCAGCTGACAGTCTCGCCTCTTCTTATGGGCGGGTGGGTGGGGGGACACATGCAAAACACAGGTTAAAATTCATCCCATGCACCAACTAAAGACTGGAAGACGCATCAGAGCAAAGCTGAAAACATTGCTTCTTTGACCTTGCAGTCTGGCAGTTTCCAGTATGAACCTGCAACTAGGCCTGCCTGGGTGGAACGGAGATACTGAGACACCTCAGAATTCCAGAAGTCTATCATTGAAGACACTAGGCTGATAGTAACATTCAGGTTTATTCTCCCTTCTGCATTTGTGGGGTATCTGGAATTAGTGAGAGCAGAGGTTTATGGTCTTTTCTTCAGCAGTCATGTTTTCTGGAAAGGACTTGGTTCTGGATTTTTAACACAACTTGGGTGCACTTACTTGGAGCAACTCAAAACTGGAAAAGGCGGGGCTGAGAGGCCCGAAGAAAAAGGCACCAGAGGATCTCCTTTTGGAGCTCTCTCAGAAGGGACCATGACTCCTGTTGGGGGTTAAGAGGGGGTCAGGGAAGCCCAGTGCATGGGGACTAACTGGGACTCACTGGCGCTTACGCAGCCACGGTGGAGGCAAATACTTCAGGGAAAAAAGCAGCAATCAGAATTCGAACAGGAAAGCTGGTGGTGGAGAGTAGGAGATGGGACCCTCGAACATGTTATAGTCTGGCAAAGATGGCGGGTGAGTGGCTGGCGGTGGTGGGCGGGGGGAGGGACGGGGATGCAGGAGGCATCTCCACTTCCGAGCCACGTGACCGCTGGCTTCTTGACCAGAGGCCAGACACCATCCTCAGACTCCCAGGCTTCTATAAACTTTGGCAGGAAAAGAGGGGAGGGCATGGGTTGTGTGCCCCCTCAGGCATGTTAAGGGGGGATTAGAGAAAGGGAGGCCCAGCTCTGTTGCGCAGGAAAAGGGCGTCTACAGGAAGCCCAAACTGAAAATGAAAAGAGAAGTTGGGTTAATGAATGGATGGATTAATGTACAACAACAACAACAAAAGGTTAGAAGGAAATTGTCGTGATGGCTAATGCATAAATTAGGATATATCTATGTTAGAATAAGGTCTTATTGCATTGGCTCCTGGAAACATGCTTTCTCTCTCACGTACCCCCATACCCCTCAGAGTGACAGGAGAGTGGCTTTAGCCAAGCAAAATAATTATCAACAGCCAAAGAATACTTTCTCTCTTCTTAATTACTAGGTCCTGATGCCCCACCCCAAGACACTGTACGGGAGTCCAGTCAGCAAATCTCCAACCAGGGGGCCTCAGGCCCCTGGGCAGAGCGCCAGGCTCTTGGCCACGGCTTGCCTTGTCCCACAGGGAAAGCAGAGGGGGTGGAGGTTTCTCCTCAGGTAGACCCTGGAGCTGCCCCACTTAACTAACTGGTACCCTGAGGCAGGACTGGGAAGTATCTGGAGATGGTTGAGGGGTGTGCAGTAGGGTCCAGACCACAGTTACCTGCCACTAACTCATTTTGGGAGCCTCGGTAAGCCTCTGAAATTCCCCACTCCTCCATCCATTTGTCTTGCAAACTGAAGATTATTACTTCTCTGCCTCACAGGATTGTTGTAAGGGGAAAATAATATGTTGTCTGGAGAAACGCTTTGGAAAGTATTAAAATGCCACACAAATGCTCACCACTTATTCTAGTCTTTGTCTACTTCCCGGGGAAGGAGAGACCTAAACAACATGGCGACGGCCTGTGCTCCGGGCAGCGTGGGCGGGCGGACATATTTTGGTACGTGTATCCTGTCCACATCCTGTGTGCATGCGCACGCGCGCGCGCACGCACACACACACACACACACACACACACACACACACACACCACAGGTCAAGGGGCCAGAAACCATTGAGATAACAGTATGGGCAACGGTGTAGGGGTCCCAGAGGAGTATCTCTTGCAAGTGAAGACTTCGGGCCCCTAGATCCTCCAGACATTTCAAAACCAGGGAGGAACAGTGAGCCTCCCCCCGCTCGTGCTGCAGTTAATGAGGGGTGGCCTTTGTGATCTGCCCCTGGAATGAGGGCTTTGGAGGAGGGGACAGGCTGCCCTTGTGGCTTTCAGATGCCCTGGAGCCCAGGCCCCCCTCCCTTACTTGGTTTGGGACCGTCCTTGCAGTCTGCTAGGGAGAAGCCTGCCAGGAAAAGCCGATCTACTTGGGGTTGGGGTGGGCTGTTCCCACTGGTTGCCAACTGTCTCTCACTTGTGCAGCATGGCTTTAATTATAGTTTTGCCAGAATTCATTTTTGTAATGGCTACTAACAATGATTTACTCAGGAAAACATGAACCAAACTGTGTCAGGCCCTGGGCACTGCAACCAAAGTCAACCAAAGTCTGACCCACCAGGATTCGTCTTTGCTGCGGTCCTCCCTGAAAACAGGGAGGCAAATACGCGGAGCCCCTAGAGGCGTCGGACACTTTGCTGGAGGCATGAGAGCCACGGCACTGGACAGACGCTCTAGGAATTCCAAGTCTTCCCAAATGGAGATCTGCAGCTTCATTCCCGTCAACTAACAGGGGCTCCAAGACTTGCCTTTAAGCCAGACAATAAATCATTGCATTTTTCTTTTAGGGTTGTTTCCTTTGGCCCAATTTCAGGGGCCTTGTGTTTCAGAAGCCTCTGGGGACTTTCTCCTGGAGATTTGCTTGAAATTAGGATGTTTTGCCAGCTGTCCGAAGTCCCCAGACCGATACTGCCAGCCACAGGTTTGGCGACTAACGGCAGGCTGTCCATTTAAATCATAAACTACATTGTGGGGAGAAGCCTTCTTGATAGTTCACATTTCGTGATCCAGACAAGCCAAATGTGGAAGGCGTTTATGAGACAGCTGGGGTACTCGGAATACTGGCTAGAAGGTGATGGTAACAAATTGTGCATTTTGTAGGTGTGGTAACGGTGGCGTTGTGGTTATGGGCTGTTGTTTTTTAAGAGTCATCATCTCTTAGAGACCCTTGCGTAAGTAGTGACAGATGGAATGGTATGGCTTTTGCTTTACAGGAATCCAGCAGGTTTGGGATTAACAGATGAGATGGCATTGGCCATATCTTGAGAGTTTTTTGGGGACTGGGCTGTGGACACACGGGGTTACATTATACTCTCTTCTCTCTTGTTCCTGTCTGGAAGCTTCTATGGCCAAGTTTAAAAAATAGCAGTAAGCCTAATTCTGTGAAACATATACTTATGTTCCCTTGCTACTCACTGAGTCCAGAAGAATAGATAAAAGGTACTTAATCGTTGTTATAATTAACTTATAAACTACATGATGCCAAGGACTGTATTCACTCCACAGACATACCAGCCCTCAGGAATCCATGCTGCCAAAGGTTGCCTACTTGCCTTCTTGTCGAAGGAGTTCAGGCAGCTGGTCTTTATAGAATGAGATGTAAGGAAATCTCTATAATATTTTAAATCTCATTTTCATTATGGTTTTTTTTTCGGGAGGGGGGTGGGCACAGAGCCAAAGGCAAATTTGAGAACTTGAACCCCTTGAATAAGAAACGGCCACCAGAGGGAAACAGAGAAGCAAGTTTCGGTTGACTGGGAACATTCCCAAACCTGGGGTTCAATGTCAACCCTGACATTATAGGACAGACCAGCGAGCCCACTGATCTCCCTCATCACTACCCATTAGTTAATTTTGAAAGCGATGATTAGGGCACTTTTAAGAGAAAGAAACAGCCACAAGTGACTCCTCAGCTACCCGTCACAGAATCCACCTAGGCTACCCAGCCGTCGCAGCGGCAAGTCTGAAACCACTCCGCTTGTCCCCACGCAGGCCAACATTCCACACGTACCCTGGAGACTACGGCGAAGTGTTGCTTAATGCTGTCAGTCACAAGACCTAGGACCGTGAAGCAGCTTTTTGGTGACTGAGTATGTGTGTTGAGTGGAGAGTGGGATTTGGGGAGATGTGTTCTAGAAGCCACCGCCAGTTCGACTGAGAGTTAATAAAGCTTACCAGGACCTGGGTCTCATGCAGCATGCAGCAAACAGCAGAGTTAACTGTAAAACAGTAAGAGCTGATGAAGAGAGAGTGAGCTTGAGGACAAATCGAATTTTATGAGTTGACGCAAACAATGAAGGGTTAGCGATCAAAGGAAATGAGGAAGGGTGGGGGAGGGGGGGTGGGCGGGTAGGGACCCCTGAAACACGGGTACTCTTTCTTAACCTCTGGAGAAGACATGTCTCGCTATGGAGGGTCTTCTGCCTGGAGCGGGAGAGGGGGGGGTCTGTCCACGTGAGACCACTAGGAGGGAGCGCCTGGTCTGGGAGGAACTTTAAGTGAGCGTCTGAATAGGGAATATTTACAGTTTAGTGTCAGTGTGGTCCAAACAAAGGAGTCTCCTCATTCCTGCGAGCAGGCTGTGAGGCTGGCCTGGGGACTGAGCTCACAAATATCCCAGGTCAAGGAGGCAGCAGGTTAGAGCTGGAGGACAGATTTAGTTTTTTCCAATCTTAAAAATAGGAACCCATTCTTGCTGGTGGGACTCACACACAACCCCAGATCAGTTAATATATGGCGTGTCCAAAGAGGCTTTTTTCTGGCTAGTTAAACTTTGTCCACCAGGTAACACCAGAACAAGTTCATTAGTCTGTGAATCTGACACAGAGTCTGGGGACCCAGTAACACAAATTTCTGGGCTCATGGGTGACAATGTTCAAATTACACTTTTGAATAATTGGATTGGGGCACTGAGTGTCTTCAGATAGTAACTAATTTACTGTTGTGCCGAAGCCCCTGTTTTATTCCCACGTGATCAGTTGAGGCAGGAAAAAGTCGCTAAGAACAGAAGGTAAAGATCCTGGACACCTTTTAGATCCTGGGGTCCCTTTGGTAAGGACGTGGCCCAGGACTCCCCGTGAGGGCTTCCTGTGTCACACTGTGCAAGCAACTAAAGCACAGGGGACCCCTGGATAAGTCCCACTGGGAATCCTTTCCTCTCCTCTGGATCCAGGATGCTGAACGGGGAGCTCGGCCAGCAAAGCCTCGAGGCAGCTCAGGGTTATGGGCCCGCACGGGAGCAGGAGCCCATGCTGTCCTGTCTTACCAAATACCGGGGGTGGGGGAACGGACAGACTTTACTGTCACTGCCCAGCTTGAGGTTGGGGCACATGGAGTCTACTAGCACCTGGGGACTCCCCACCAAGTACTCACCACCCGACAACGATACGGCCAAGAGGGAGGGATGGCACAAACTGGGAGACCCGGACTGGGCTGCAGCCTTCAGTAAAAGCAGTTAAACTGCTGGCTGCAGCTAAGTGAGAAGCCGGTTGGGGGGCTAGAGGCATGGGGAGGTAAATACCTCAGACACAGGATGAACAAGCAGGCTCGTAAGCCACATCGGCGCCAACCTCTCGGGGAGAAAGAGGGTGCCTGGGGGCTTCTGCTAAGGCGGGCTCTCTCCTCTACCCTCTAAGCTCTCCTCCTCCTTCACCTGTTCCTTGCAATTCTGCAGATCTCATGGTTTCCTCCTTTCTTTCTCCCCTCCCATGCTCTGTTTGCCCCCCTTCTATCCCTCCCTCCCCTGCTACCTGGACCTTGCCGGGCTTTCCCACCCAGCGGAGCAGGGGGGGCGGACCCCCGGGACCACAGCCTGCCCCTACTCTCAGTTCCCCCAACTTCAGGGGACACGGAGACCAGTGATAGGGACCCAAACGCAAAACGCACCTGTCAGCCCACAGCCCACCTCTGGCCGCCTGCCCTCGCCCCCTGCCCAGTCTCCAGGCCCTGTGCTGAGGGGACGAGCAGGCGGAGAGAGAAGCCACAGCCCCGGAGCAGCCCGTCACTTACTTTTTCTTCTCTTTGTCCCTTTTCAGAGTCTGTGAGCCTCCAGCCTGGGAGCCCTGGGACTGGAGCAGCTCGGCCGCCGTCTTTCTCTGTTTGAAGGCGTTCACTTCATCGTCCAGGGACTTCTTCTTATCCTCCAGCTTCTTCTTCTCGTCCTGGTGTAGTTTCTTTAGACGGTCAAACTTCTCGTGCAGCTGGCAGGGAAGCACAGGGCGTCTGAGGAGAGGCCCCCTGGGAGCAGCTCCTCACAGAGCCAAGTCCAGGGCAGGTGGGGACCGGCGGGGACCGGCGGGGACCTGAGGAGACATTTCTGCCAGGGATTGCTGTGATGGCACCAGAGGGCACGGTGTCTGGGGTAGGTCCCTCCCCTGCCACCTCACCTCCACGTCTCTGCTCTTGAATGTGGTCAGGGGACTGTTATTAATGTCTATTAATTAATAATTAGTATCAAGAACCATTTTGGTGTTATTTGTATTTTATGAGGAAATAGGGCAGAGAAGTGAAGGAATTTGCCCAAGGTTAATCCATACTTCGGAGGATTATATGGCAAGATGGCCCATTATGAGAGGGGGCCTCTGCCTTTCCTCACTCCCTCTGGTCAAGGAGGATCACCACGGGTTGCAGGGAAAACTTCAGCAGTGCCGAAGCTGGTCAAAGAAAATACTTGTCCTCAGACATGGAAGGGGATGAAAGGATTTTATTAAATGGAATGAGTGCATTCCTTTGACCAAGGGGAGACTCAGCTAGCCCTGGATAGAACCCAGACACCCAAAGGAGAACGGTAAGAACATTCTGGCACGCCACTGTGCTAACAAACCAGAACGTGATCAAGTCCCCTGAATACCAAGTATAACCTCACTTTCTTTTGAGGGTTCTGGAGAGAATTTAGGATTCCGTAGCAATCAAATCATACCACGGAGGAGGACAGGTCTCCGGGTCCTACAGGTGTTTGGGACTGCCACTTAGTAAGGGCAGACGGATGACAGGCTGGCCGAGCAGACCAGTTTTTACTCGTCCCCTGGGGTACGGTTGTGGAAGCTGTGGCCATCCGTTTGCTCTAACCTGGCTTTCGTTCACTGGCCTTTCACTCATTTATCTTTGAGAACCCCTCGCGTCTCCTCCAATGTACCAGGTGGCATTTTGCTTTTGAAAAAGTGAAACTGAAAAAAAAAAGTCCATATCCATGCCGTGGACTTTCCCCTTGACTCTTGAGCGGCACTGCCCCATAGAACTTTCCGCGGTGATGGACATGTTCATAGCTGGGCTCTCCAATACGGTAGCCACCAGCTGCAGGAGGACTGAGCATTTGAAACGGGGCTCATGCGACTGAGAAACTGAGTTTTACATTTTATTTCATTTTAGTCCATTTAAGTGTAAACAGCCACACGTGGCTAGTGGCTATGGGAGTGCGAGGCTCTAGAGAATTAACGGACATGGAATGAGAACACATCCCGGCCTTGGGGAATGAGGGATCAAGAAGACACAGATCTCACAGCGTCCTCGGTGCCAGTCAAAGCAGGGTTGCTGATGCCGGGCCCCATTCCTGCCTGGAAGCTTCGAGGCTCCTGCCCGCTGTGTCCTTGGGGCAGAAGCCTCTGCTGAGTCCAAGCTGAGCCCCCTCTTCCTGTCTGTTGGGCAGTCAGGGTCACATTTACCTCTTTCTCTGCCTCTTTAAGTTCAGCTTCTTTCTCTTTGACTCTCTGGACAAACATCTGTCTCATCTCCTCTTCTTTTTTCTGGAGCTCCCCCAGGAACTCATTCCTTTTGGCCTCATATGTCTCCTGTAAGCTGCGAATACGGTCAGGTTAATTCCCCTGCCTTTGGAATGGCTCTTCGTCAATGAAAACTGGCCCCAGTGATCCTCCCTGGGTCCTCCTCTCAGCCCCCCTTTCCCCCATTCTGGGAGAGGTGCAAAGACAGAACCATAAAGCTGCAGGCAGCTGGCCTGGCGTGTGAGCACAAGGTCACGGGCTGCTCGCGGGGGCTGGGGTGGCCTTGGGGAACTGATAAGATGCTTGGAACTGAAAGTGACTCCGAGCATCTGTTTCTCTGACCCGGTTACACAGGTGAGGAAAGAGGACCAGAGAGGTGAGGCGATTTGCTCAAGGCCACATGGCTAGATAGAGGCAAGGCAGGAACCAGAAGCTGGGTCTCTGGTCTCTTCATCTGGGTCCTTCCTCTGCACCTGGCTCCCATGTCCTGGCTCCGAAATGGACCACATTAGTAGACTATTTCAAAAAACACGTGGTGAGATTCCGTGTGCTAGACACAGGCCCAAGCGACGCTATGCTAGTCATTCAGCATCTAGAGCCAACAGCCACTGGGCCCACCACCAAGGAACTCACGGTCGGTCTACTGGGAGGTGCCCAGGCCAAGTCTCCCTGCCCCCAGCCTCAGTTTTAAAGCCACAGGAGTCAGCCTAGTGAAGAAGAGGAGGGCTCATGCTCTGAAGAGGGCAGCAGGTGGAAGGGCACATGTGGAGAGACGATGATGCACTTGGGAGGCCGGGTGGGTCCAAGATGGCCGGAGAGGATCGCAGAAGCTTTGGAGCAGAGGAAGGTGAGGTTCCCAAGTCCAGTGGGAGAGAGCAGGTGTTGGAGGTGGCCTTACACACTTGGCCTTTTAGCCATTGCAGGGTTTCAAGCAGGAGGACTGACTTCACGCCATTTGAAAATGAGAAAGACCCCTCCAGCTGTTGTGTGAAGGACAGACTTCCCCACAGTCCAAAGAAGAAATGACGGGATCGCTCACTCCCACAAGAAAGCTGGAGAAAAACAATGAGATCTTGCCATTTGTCACAAGACGGATGGAGCCGGGGGTGGGTGGGGGGCATAAGACTAAGTGAAAGGAGTCAGTCAGAGAAAGACAAATGCCAGATGATTTCACCTGTATGTGCGACTTAAGAAACAAAACAAAGGAACAAGGAGAAAGGAGAGACAGACAAACAAAAAAACCAGACTCTTAAATACAATGAATCATGGAACACTGCATCAAAAACTAATGATGGGGACGCCTGGGTGGCTCAGTTGGTTGGGCAGCTGCCTTCGGCTCAGGTCATGATCCCGGTGTCCTGGGATCGAGTCCCACATGGGGCTTCTTGCTCAGCAGGGAGCCTGCTTCTCCCTCTGCCTCTGCCTGCCACTCTGCCTGCCTGTGCTCGCTCGCTCTCTCTCCCTCTGTCTCTGACAAATAAAAAAAAATATATTAAAAAAAAACTAATGATGTACTATACGGTGACTAACATAACATAATTTAAAAAATACAGAGAATAAGGTTGCCAGGCGTGGGTTGGGCAGGGGGTATTGGGAGGAGATGGGTGGGGATGGAGGAAATGGGATAAAGAACGAACGATGAGGGGCGCCTGGGTGGCTCAGTAGGTTAAAGACTCTGCCTTCGGCTCGGGTCATGATCTCAGGGTCCTGGGATTGAGCCCCGCATCGGGCTCTCTGCTCTGCAGGGAGCCTGCTTCCCCCTCTCTCTGCCTGCCTCTCTGCCTACTTGTGATCTCTCTGTCAAATAAATAAATAAAATCTTTTTTTTTTTTTAAAAGAAGGAACTATAGTATCTGCATGTTAAGGGCCAGTGGGGATGGCAGATTTGGGGGAACCTACGGGACAGTGAGGGAAGCAGAAGGATGTTAGAATAATTTGGGTTTTTTGGCTCCGGCAATGAGGTGGACAGTGGACCCAGGAAGTGCAGCAGGGAATCCTGGGAAAGGGGTGTGTTTACGAGGGGACAAGACGGAGTGAAGCTTAGACCGCTGCACTTGGGGGTATGTCCTCCATGGGGCGTCCGAGTCAGAATATCTGGTTGGCAGTTGGAGCAATGGGTTTGGGGCTCTAAAGTACGATTTCAGAGTGGGAGTCATCTCTTTCTAGGCGGTAAGAAGGGCTGATTGTAGAAAGAACTTGCTGCCAAGAGAACACAAGGGGACAGGAGCAGAGGCCCTAGGAAGGAACCCTGGGGTACCCCAACATTTAAAGTGAGCTGCAGAAAAGGAGCCTGCCAGTGTGGCCCAGAGGAGGATCGAGAGAGAAGGACCCGACCCAGCCCGGCCAGTGTGAGGGAAGCCAAAGGCAGAGAGAATTTCAGGAAAGAGGCGGTGGGGAGGGATACTGAACAACGTGGTGAAATAGAAAACGATGGGACTCGGAGACCCCATCATAACTAGCCACGAGTATGTGATTGTCGACCTCGGAGAGGCGCGGTGGGGGCAGAAGGCAGTAATTACAAATTGTTCTTTCTCTTTCCCACCAGAGCCACACTTCTTGAAAGGGCGGAGGAGCGGCGAGGAGGAAGAGTTAAGGGAGCATTTCTTCAGGATGAGCATGTTGGCTTGCAATGTGGAAAGCAGCCAGGGTGGCGGGCAAAGATTTGGGTAACAGGTTTCCAGGATGGAGCGGGAGGAGAAGCAAATGAAAGCTGTGGGAGAGGGGCGCCTGGGTGGCTCCGTCAGTGAAACGTTTGCCTTGTTTGCCTTCAGTTCAAGTCATGATCCCGGGGTCCTGGGATTGAGTCCCGCGTCGCCCTCCCTGCTCAGTGCAGAGCCTGCTTCTCCCTCTGCCCCTTCCCTCCACCCTGCTTGTGCTCCCTCTCTCTCTGATAAATAAAGAAATAAGTCTTTAAAAAAGATAAAGCTGTGGGAGGGGAAGGAGAGAGAAAACTGAGGAAGTGCCCACCAGAGAGGTGAGCACAACTTCCCCCATCCCCAGGAGCTCCAGCCGCCACTGTCCCCGAAGGGGAGCGAGTCCACTCCTTTGGAACCAGGCCTCCCTGCAGGACTGGCCACGCTCTGCCCCTAGGCCGACTTCATGCTGGGAACAGGTACTTCGGGATCTCAGGGACCATCTGAAAACCTGGGCCCACAAGCACCCCCTCACTTCCTAATTGAGGGCCGACACTTCCTGAGAGGGGACTGAGCTATAATAAAGGACATCCCATGGTGATTTCAAGTGTGGGACTTATGTCACACATCATGCAGACAGATCAGACGGCTCCTGTCGGCATAGGAAACCACTTTCAGAAACATGCCTCTTAAAGAAAAAAAAAAAACGAAACATTCCTCTTGCTGAAAGCATCTCAGATTCTGATTTGAGAAGTATGTCAGAGATTATCAACATCCCATGGTCAAAAAAAAAAAACTTGCCCTTGAACGCGGACATTAAGGACAGTGCCTGAAGAGCATGAAGGTCACCGACAAGTGCGCAATGACTGCTACCCGGTCCCATCATCTGGGCTTGACAAGGGGAAGGAGGGGAAGGAGCAGCTTAGAAATCTGGCAGGGCAGCCCGAGTCCAAAGAAGCAAGCGGGCCCGTGGGCAGGGTCCGGGACAAGGCTTCCACAGTCACAGGGTGGGCCGGGCTGGCTGGAGGGGTACCTGAAGGGTTTGCTGTCGGGATCCGTGTCCTTGAAGCCCATCTCCTCCAGCTTGCAGCGCCGGTAAAGCTCGTAGTGCCGGCTGTGGGTCTGCTCCCGGAGGTCCTCCATGTTCACCCGGATCAGCATCTCCCGCAGCTTCACGAAGTCACAGTGGGCCTCGTTCTCCACTGCACGGCAGGGGAGGGGGGTTGAAAGCACACTGAGAGGAAGGCCAGAAGCAGCGGAAACGGGCCGATCGAGAGGCCAGAGGCCTCCCGGCCACATGGCCCCCCCACCTGGGTGTATGCAGCCTGCGGATTGGCCTCCTGATCCCCTTTTCCACGGAAAATGCACATGGACAGTTACAAGGCTGACAATAACGGAAAACTGCAAGACCATAAAAAAATATCTAAGAAGGCCTTCCGTGGCACCTCATGGGAATGTCTGTTTGCTTTGTGCTGTGTGTGCATTCACGGCAAATGCACATTCAGCTGTCCGTCCGGTGAAGAGTTCCAGCATCCGTGCTCCCAGTATTGTGTGAGGCACTGGGAATTCAGAAA
Source organism: Mellivora capensis (assembly GCA_004024625.1). Lineage (NCBI taxonomy): Eukaryota > Metazoa > Chordata > Mammalia > Carnivora > Mustelidae > Mellivora > Mellivora capensis. Next base: position 99,109 of record PISX010004623.1, on the reverse strand, counting down.
CGAAGTCACGGAGCCTTGCCTGAAGGAGCTTACAGTGGAGTGGAAGATTGGAGGCAAACAGGCAAATACAATGCAAAAATTACCAAAGCAGAGGCCTGTGCGGTACAAGCCCAGAGATGGGCGGGGGCCGAAGGTGCCCCAGCAGAGTGAAGGCTTCACCAGAGAGGCCCTTGAGAGAAAAATCAGAATGTATCAGGCAAATCGGGAAAGGGTCTACACAAGGTCTCAATAACGTTAGGCAAGGTTACGTGGCTAGCAAGCGGCGGTTGGGCGTGAAATGCAGACGAGCTAAAGGGAGGGGGGGGCAAAGGCTCCGAGCAGGCACCAAGTCTCCAAAGAATAAAGGGGAACAACTAGGACCTCTGTAGACGGCAGTGACCAGGAAGGGTGTGGACCAACGTGTGGCTTGCCTGAATGGTAGGTCGGAGACTCAAAGGAGGTGTTTTTTAGAGGGCGGATGGTGGACCGACAGCAGCAGGGATGACCAGGCAAAGCGGATCCCACTTTCTGGCCCGAATGAAAGTGCCCCCCCCCCCCGCAAAAGAGTAGGGCAAAGGTCTGCAGTTGGGGCAGTGGCCGAGAAGGACAGAAACAGAGACCAAAGCATAGCCAAGTGGACTTGTGGTTGGAACACAGGGCTGTGTGCCTCCAGGCATGGCTCCCCTGGGTTACGGTGGGGGTGTCTGCCCTGACCATGAGGGGACAGTGGTGTCTGAGATGACGAACTGGCCTAGTCACCCTAGGTTCTGTCTTCCAGGGCCTGGGAGAGGGGAGTGGGGGCAGGGAGGGGGTCTGGAATGACAGAGTGACCTTTTCAGCGCTCACATCAGCTCACATAACCCCTCTGCTTGAGACCCATGGTCCTGGGCCACTGGGCGGGCTCATTGGAAGAGCATGCAACCCTAGATCTTGGGGTCGTGAGTTTGAGCCCCACACTGGGTATAGAGATTACTTAAATAAACGAAACTTTTAAAAAAATTAAAAAAAAAACAACCAAAAACCATTGCCTTGAGGATAAAGCCCCCTGCTGCCATAGAACACAAGCTAATGTTAAAAATCACATCAGTCATGGGGCGCCTGGGTGGCTCAGTAGGTTAAGGCTTCCGCCTTCGGCTCAGGTCGTGGTCCCAGGGTCCTGGGATCGAGCCCCGCATCGGGCTCTCTGCTCGGCAGGGAGCCTGCTTCCCTTCCTCTCCCTCTGCCTGTCTCTCTGCCTACTTGTGATCTCTGTCTTTCAAATAAATAAATAAAATCTTTAAAAAAAAATCACATCAGTCAGGCAATTCTCCAGACCAGCTCTTCCTCCATCTCCACACAGCGATGCCCGGTGGCCGGTCAGAAGGATTGACTCCAAGGTCACTTGAACAGAACAGTGAACTCCAACCTAAACCTTCAAAAACCCCTCTGCCAGTTAGGTGTCCACAATCTAAATTGCAGGAAGTCACTGGAACCACGTTGGCTGGTTTCTCCTCATTTTACTCCACATGATTGTCTCTCAGACCACAGACTCATTCCCAGCTAGGGCTCTGGGTCCAGGAACCATTCACAAATGTTCCTAGCAGTGCATCTCGGTCCCAGATGGCAGAGAAGACCAAAACCTAGCATGGCTCCAGTAACCAGTCCTGTCCTACCTATGGAAAAATCCAGCGATCACTGGAGAGGCTCCGGTGTGCCCAGAAGCATGCCAGCCTCCTATGCAAAATGAAAAACTTCCCACCCACTTCCAGCTGTTTGCTCAGTGGCAGGGATGAGCATATAGTCCATCAGTCACCCTCTTGCACACGGTACCTCTCTAAGACCCAGCTTAGAGCTGAAGATTTGGAGGACCAGAAGATTCTTCCACCCACAGCCAGCGTCCCAGGCCTTGCTGTATCCACAGAACTGACTAGTTCCATGGGTAACTTACCACGGGTCAGGCAGACCACGAAAGGAAGTTTCCTGAGTGTATATACGTCTGTTTTGAGATTGTATAATAACTGTATAAAATTTATATATATATACACACACACACACACACAGAGAAATAAAGAAGAAAAAAACGAATACCAATATATCTACAATTCCGATGAAACAGTACCAGCACCTTTGTGTCTCTGCCGGTACTTGAAACGAGGCTGAACCACTATCCTGACTTCGGGCTTTACCATCCTTCCTTTTCCTTTACTGTTTCACCACTTCGCCGCTTTACTGTTTCGCCACTTGAATTCCTAAGAAGACCGATCTTCGGTGTCGTCTACTTTGGGAATTCACATCAATGGAGCCGTACAGCATGTATGCTTCTCTGATTTATTAAACCCAGTCATATGTTTCTGAGATTCATTGGTGTACAAATAACTATAATCCATTCATTTTCGCCACTAATATATCCCATTAGATGAACGTTCTGCAAGTCATCTGATCTATTTCAGATGGCTTTCTGGGTTGCCTGCTACTCATCTGCTATATTCTTGTACGTCTCCTGGTGCCCTGGGGGCACCTGAGAACAATACCCGTGTTTTCTTGAACGTTTTTGTTTCAGGAACTTCTCCATTAGAGACCAAAGACCTGCTCATGGCAGAGAACTCAGGGGCGGGGCCAGAGCTGCTGGAAGCTGCTGCCATTTGAGTAGAGACCGGGGATGAGTTAGGGACTAGTCACACAGCGGCTGGACACAGGGAAAGGGGCCCTGTCTCCTGGAGACTCACTCACCCTGCACGGTGCCCCAAGGATACTGCCGCGCCTTCATCATCTTGTTGCCTATCTTCAGCTCCTCTGTGCTACCAATGACAGCAAAGGGCAGATGCGCCTGGAACAGAAGGCAAACTGAGGCTCAGAGCAGCGCTCTGGGAGAAAGGTGCCGAGTGTCCCTTGATACAGCCATTGCCTGGCTCTGGGGCCCTGGGCCCATCACACCGCGGTGGTGTCCCTCCCCATTGCCATCACCAAGAGGCATTTCTTAAGCTCTGAGCTGTGTGGGGCTAAGAGGCCTAGTTCAAGCTTCTGCCATCCAGAAATTCTCAATGATGCAGCCCAACACATAGGTAACAAAGACGGAAAATAAGCTGAGTACTGAGCGGATACCCAGATCAGCACACACGTGCTCAGGGGGAACAGAGAGGCTAAAGGGAGCCAAGGGGGCTAGGATCGCTGCCCCCTCCCCGGAGTGTGAGAGCCCGGGCAGCCAGTCTATACTAGAACCACACTGCTGACCAAGCTGTGCGTTCCTCGTTCTCATCCTTCCCCAAAGCAAGAGCTCACGCGGAACTCTTAAACCTAGAAGTCAAGTCCACAGGTATTTTCCCACATGCGCATATCCCTACTGGGTCGTTTGAAGGGCCATAAGGGAGACAAAGGAAGTAGGAGACACTCACTCCTTCACCTTCTAGGAGCTTACAGTCTTGTTGGGAGCACCAGAATTACACACTTGGAATCATATGAGACAGAACTTGACCAAGGGTTCAAATGTAGGGTCTGGGGCCCGCATATAGTGCTCAATAAATACTCCCTGAATGGCCTTGACTGGTCATGAAAACAGTAGAGAGGAAAGAAAGGCGAAGTACATGGTGCTTGCAGGGTAATGGGGAGCTAGGCCTGGTTGATGAAGGTTTTGGAGGTCAAAGAAAAGACAACTGCCCGCGGCTGGTAGTGGGGAGCTTGGGAAACACTCCCAGGTCCCCGTCTCCCAGGGAGCAGGCAGGTCATAAGCACTGGGAGCCCTGGCCAAGTGGGCTGAATAAACACTGTTTCCAAACCAGGTGATCCTGGGTGGGGCTTTACCCAAAAGGGCTCGCCCCAGACAAGTGCAAGGTCACTGGAGCAAGCTTTCTTAGCCCACTTGGGGAAACAGGCCTCCATGGCAGATACTTGGACTCATTTGCTGACTGATCCGTGCTATGCATATTTACTGAGCCCCTACTATGTGCTGGACATGACCAGGACGACGCTGAAAAAGCTCAGAGCCCTCTCCTGGAGAGCGCATCGTCTGGTAGGGGAGAGAAACACACTGATAATAACAATGCGGTAAAGTCTCGATTAGAAACATAGGTTCAGGGACGCCTGCGTGGCTCAGTTGGTTGGACGACTGCCTTCGGCTCAGGTCATGGTCCCGGAGACCCGGGATCGAGTCCCGCATCGGGCTCCCAGCTCCACGGGGAGCCTGCTTCTCCCTCTGACCTTCTCCTCGCTCATGCTCTCTCACTGCCTCTCTCTCAAATAAATAAATAAAATCTTAAAAAAAAAAAAAAGAAACATAGGCTCAGGGGCGCCTGGGTGGCTCAGTGGGTTAGAGCCTCTGCCTTCAGCTCAGGTCATGATCCCAGGGTCCTGGGATCAAGCCCTGAATCAGGCTCCCTGCTGAGCAGAGCTTCCTCCTCCCTCTCTGCCTGCCTCTCCGCCTACTCTCTCTCTGTCAAATAAATAAAATCTTAAAAAAAAAAAAAGGGAAGGAACACACGTTCAAGAGCTGGAGGAAGAGAGAGCGGCTCACTTCACGGAGTCAAAACAGGCTTCACAGAGGAAGCAGCAGCAGTTGTACCAACGCCTGGGGTAGCTACAGAACTGGCAGGAGCAGCTCACACGTCTTCTTGACTCTCTTCACCCGCGCTGCGACTTAGGCATTCTTATCCCCATTTTATAGACAAGGAAACTGAGGCCCAGGTGCCAGCAGGCACACAGCAGTGAGGGCCAGAGCTGGGAATGGAACCCAGGTCTCTCTGGCTTCAGAGCCCACCACGGGTCTGTCACACCCACGGAGGGAGTCCGAGCAGCAGATGGGGTGAGCGCTCCAAACCCTGGGGTGATCCGGTTACGCAAGGTCAGAGGATAAGAAGCAGCTCGATTCTGGCAAACCTACAGCAAATGTCTTTTGTTTGCCTGATCTGCTCACTGATGTCACAGCCAATCCTTCCTCTTCCTTCTCTTTAGCACCTGCCCCCCAAGAATGTTCTTCAAGATGGAAAATCATAGGACTTCATCAGGAGCTCAGCTCTAGGACACTTGCAAGTCCCCCGAAGAGCTTGGTATGCCCCTGAGGGGACTCTCCCATCACCTTCTGTCAGCTGCTTTCAGATCATCTCCTCAGCAGCCCCCTCCACCCCTTCCCACTCCGCTCACTGTGCCTGAAGCGGGGACAGAGGAAAAAGGAGGTTAAGGGTACATGGACCATGGGCTGGGGTGGCCGCGGGAAATGTTGCGTTGATCCTAGGAGGGGACTGAACGTGAGGGTTGTTGGGTGTGTAACACACGGGGCGCGAGGGGGGCACTGAAGTCGAAGGGACATCCGGGCATTCCCACTCAGGACCCCAAGACAGGTGAGGACCCTCAAATTCACCCCCAAGCATTTTCTGGGAAAATGCCGCCCCTCCTGCCAAGACCCAGGGCTTCAGCCATGAGACACAAAAGAGCCAGAGGGCAGCGATGGCAAAAGGCTAGACCAGGGGAAGAGGTGAGAAAGAGAACCTTCTGGCGCATTCCCGGCTCTTAGACGAAAGTGATGGAGGAGGCTGTGTGAAATGGGCAGGGATTTCTCTGGGCTCAGGAGGAAAGGAGGAAAAAAAAAAAAACCCAAGAAGAGAAAAAAGGCATTAAAAAAAGATCAGTTTGTCTTCCCTTGGGCCTGTTAGATTTCTCCCCACAGGCCTTGGTTAGTTAGGGGACAGGGTCATTGGCTTCTCCTCTTGCTCACCACACAGTCATTCTAGCCCTTGCCCACGATAAGGGAGGCCCAGCCCCCGCCAGGGCTCCTGAGACCTCTCACGGCACACGCTTGGCAACTGGCAGCAAAGTCTGTTCTGATAAGCATCCACAAGCAGAATTTTCTGAGTGCTGCTGGGCAGCTCTTCCTGGCTTCTTGCGACAGCCCTATGGGGCAGTTCTCATACTCTCTTCCACTTGCGATCTGGGGAAAACGACTCGCCCAGGTCCCTAACTCCTGGGCCCAAATCTTGCCAGGGAACAGTAAGGCCACCATGCTTTTGCTGCCGGGCCCTCCTGGCCCCCGGCTGCCACCCGCGTGCTGCTTCCTGGCTGAATGGCATCTGCTGGAAGCCAGCTAGCACAAAGGGCAGAAAAGCGTGGGGCTGGGCTTTGGCCCACGTTCTGCTGCTCTTGAGTGTTGGGTGGTTTAGGGTACACCCTCCCGGCGGTGGCACTTTGTAGCTGTGGGCCCAGGAAGGAGACTCTGATGGTGGCAGGACGGCACTGCCCCTGAAGTGCGGGGGGAAGTGTCCCCCCGACGTCAGACATCCAGTCTCCAAAAACTCTGAGAAGCTCTCAAGCCTCCTCTTGGGAGTCTGTTCTCAGATTCACTACCTTTCCTGTCTCGTGTCTACCTTGCATTCCTCTCAGTATATTTTGAAGGGTTGGATGGGGGCGCCTGGGTGGCTCAGTCGATAAAGCGTCTGCCTTCAGCTTGGGTCATGATCCCAGGGTCCTGGGATCGAGCCCCGTGTCAGGCTCCCTGCTCAGCCAAGAGCCTGCTTTTCCCTCTCCCTCTGCCCGCTGCTCCCCCTGCTTGTGTTCTCTGTCTCTCTCTCAAACAAATAAAAGTAATAAAATCTTTAAAAGTAAATTAACAAAAATAAAGTTTGGATGACCCAGTTGGCACGAATTAGCCTATTCCAGTTCCAGAACATCCATTATAGTTGGGAGGTTGGATGACCTTTCTCCTCTAAGGGCCTTCTAATAATGAACACATCTCGCGGGCGGACACAATGACTTGCAGCCCCGCTATGCTAATTTGTTTGCCAAATTCTAGAAGGTAGCAGCTGATACCATAATGATAACTCAGGGGCGGTGGCAGCTGGAAAGTTTTCTAAAAATGGCTTTTATTACCAGTCTTTCCTGAGTCTGGCTATACCCGGGCATTATGTCATTAGGAAAAACTGATGCTTCTCAACAGAGAGAGAAAAAAAAATCTGTCCTCAAAGCAGAGGCTTTCTAAAAGCTATTAGCTGTCTCCTTGAAATCACAACATTGAAGAGTTCACAGCAACAGCATCAACACATTGTAAAGAAGCTTGAAGAGATGTTTGACTCCCGCCTTGCTCATTACTCATTCCTCTAGTTGGGGCGGCGGGGAGTGATGCGGGAGAGGAGAGGAAAGATGGCAAGTCGGGATGCTTTTTTTTTTTTTATTCATTCACACTTAATAAAGCAAAGCATCACCCTGAAACGTAAAAATAACATTTCTCTAGTCACCAGAAAAATCGGAGGCTATATGTCATTTTTTCCTCCCTCGGTGGGGAGAGGGCTCGATGATCCGGAGTCTCGGAAGCCAGCCAACTTTCCCTGCTGTGGTTGTCATGGCATTGTTTTGGTCAGAGAGGAAGACTGTTTGCCTTTCTGGCAGTCCCCGGGGGTGGGAGGGAGGGCTGGCTTAGACCGAAGCAGCACCAAAGAAGAGGGTGGAAGGAGAGGTCCGAATCCCTGGCTCCAGATTCTTCCTGAAGTTGGTCTTTCCCTCCCTCTGTCTCTGGCTACTAATCTCTGCATCTCTGAGGCTTTGAAGCAGCCAAGGATAAGGGAGAGGAGCTGTTTGGGTTCTGGATTCCTTCTCATAAACACCCGAGATTCAGACGATGGAGAGTTGACTGCAGTGACATGAATGGTGTTGTTCGACTAGTTTGTAAAATAATAATAAACACAGGGGCGCCTGGGCGGCTCAGTCAGTTAAACGTCTGCCTTCAGCTCAGGTCGTGATCCCAGGGTCCTGGGATCGAGCCCCACATTTGACTCCCTGCTCAGCAGGGGGCCTGCTTCTCCCTCTCCTTCTGCCTGCCATTCCCCCCTGCTCATGCTCTCTCGCAAACATAAAGAAATGAAATCTTGGGACGCCTGGGTGGCTCAGTTGGTTAAGCGGCTGCCTTCGGCTCAGGTCATGATCCCAGTGTCCCGGGATCGAGTCCCATATCGGGCTCCTTGCTCAGCAGGGAGCCTGCTTCTCCCTCTGCCTCTGCCTGCCACTCAGTCTGCCTGTGCTCACTCTCTCTCTCTCTCCCTCTCTCTCTGACAAATAAATAAATTTAAAAAAAATTTAAAAAAAGAAACGAAATCTTTCTAAAGAAGAAAAATAATAAAAATAAACAGCAAACGGTCAGCAAGTTGAACCCCTCTGCCCACACTCACGTTCATGGTTCCGTTGATCTCGGCCACTGACTCGTCATCTGTAGGAAATTGGTAGATCTGGACCCCATTGCTGACAAGTTCACTGGTGATTTTGATTTTGAACTTTGTTAGCTCACTCTTCGAAATGGCATCTGATTTGGCTATGATGGGGATGATGTTCACCTGGGGAAGGGAGGCGCCAAGCAGAATCTCTGTTGGTAATCTGCGACCGATAGCGGTGTGACAGAGGACTTCCACGAGCTCAACCCACCAGCCCAGGACTGGCCACCTCTGTAGCCAAATCACAGCATAATAAATGATGATGGGGGCCACTTACTAAGTGCTGTGTGCTGAACTAATGCTTTACATGGATTAACACAATTAATCCTGAAGACACCCCTCTCACTTTACCGATGAGAAACTAAGGCACAGAGAGGCTAGGTAACTTGTCCAAGGCCACAGAGCAGTAAGTAGCAGAACTGGGATCCAGATCCAACTTCAGCCTTCTTCCTAATTCCACAGTCTTAACCAGCTCAGCTCCAAATCGATGAGCTGTGTGATACCTTAATATCAAGGTCACTGCTTGAGTGATTCCAAGCAGAAAGATGACAGTTGGGAATCTGTGCTTGACAAAAGGGGGAGGGGGCCTCTCCTTGTCAACAGTAAATTTTTCCGACCTATCCGGGGCAGGTTCGCCCCAGTGTGTTAGGGACCCACCTCCTTTTTAGCAGCAAACTTATGAACCAACCCAGCTGGAGGGAGAGGACCCTCTCAGTCTCCGGTGTGATCTGAGACCTCATGCAAACAAGAGTTACCCTGCCTGTTTCGCGATTAATTTCTGCACAAAGCAAGCAGGTGGATATGTCCAATTGCCAACAGCAGGACAAAGGCCTAACGCCACACCAAGGTTCAATCCACCTGAGCCCTGGCCCTTGAAATGACTCCAAGGAGAGACAGGGCTTTTGCGGCGGGAAGGTAAAGAATTGTGACACGCACGTGTCTTCGTGAGACAGAGCACACCTGGGCTCAGGTTCACGTGCGGAGCAGAGGCGTTGCCACCAGCAGACCTGGGGCAGGGGGCGGGAAGCATCATCAACAGTCCTTGGGCCCCAGGAGGAGCTCTATACTTGGAGGCTGAAGCCAGCCTGCCTTATGGTTTACCTGAGGAGTACCCACAAAGGTTGTCTCCAGTTTCACGTGCAGATCAGAGAAAGATGGGACCCTACAGGTACGCTCCTTGAAGTCTTCGAAGGACACAGGGCAGCCGGGGGGTGGTGGGAGGGTCAAAGCTGTTGCCAAGGTGGAACAGCAGACAGAGCCAATTCTCCTTGTCACTTTCCACGGTGTCCCCATGGACTCAGGACCAGCATATGCCATAGGCTGCTTAACTCCACCCAACCCACCCACCAGACCACTGGTGTGTGGCTCTCTGCTGCCCTATACAGGACACGCAGGGCATAGCGACCTTTCCAGAGCAGCCCAGTGCTCGTGGGTGGTGAGCATCCTGGGGCAAAAAAATGAAAAATTTGCTTCTATTTTGATTTGAGCTGAATGTGTCTTTTTATCATGGATAGGCTACTAAGTAATGCATATAAATTAGAATTTCATAAAATAAAATACCTTGGAGTCAGAGACAGCCAGGTCCAAATCCTGGACCCCTTCCTTACAAGTTGTCTGACCTAGAGAAAGCCACTTGGCTCTCTGTGCCTCAGTGTTCTCATGAGGAAGTGGGCATAATGGTAACCACCACCCTGGATTCTTGGAAGGATGAAATAAAATAATGCACATACAGTACTCGCCCCAGGGCCAGGAACATAGGAAATGTTAGGGGGAAGTTGGATTAGGCTTTTTAAGGAATCTTGCCTTTATTCTTTTGTACAGTAAATAGTCCTTTCAGAGGACAAATCCTTGTCTGATTTCCATCTGGCATGGGACTTACATTTTTGAGTTCCTTGCAGGGAAGGACACGACTGATTCCCGCAGCCATCTTTCTCAGGCCTGGAGGCCACAGAACATGGTGCCAGGGATCTGAGTTCGAATCTAGACTCTGCCAGGAGCTAGCTGCATGACAACAGGCAAGTCCCTTAACCTCTTAGAGCCTCCGTGTCCCCTCCAGTAAGTGGGGGATAATGACGGTGTTTGCCTTACTGGGCTGTGAGAATTCCAGGAGATAGTCCAGATGGTGCTTGCCTCAGAGTGGCATATAATGAGGATTTAGCTAACATTAGCTGCTGTTACTAAAATTATTACTGATAATAGAAATGGTAACTTTCAAAATCCAGTTTGCCATGTTCGATTCTCGAACAGGCCAGTTAATCTTGGGGCAAAGAAGAAAACACCTCTCCGTTGCCAAAGGCTGAGCCCCTAGGCCCAGGCGGCCATCTTGCTTGCAGCCACCCTTAACCCCCAGAAGGATCAGGGCAGAAAGATGGCTCAGGGTAAACCCATGCCCCTCGCCGGGAAAACAGATCACAAAGCATACAACGCGGGTGCTAGATCAAGAACATCATCTCTCTGGAGGATCAGGGAATGAAGGGGAGGATGAAGAGGCCCCAGAGCGTCTTCTGCAATCTGGCACCTGCATGGCCCGAGAGACCGGTAAGGGTGATTTCCGTGTGCCCGGCCTCCCGCCCACCCTCGCCCCTGCCTTTGTACCTTACTGTCCAGCTTCTTCATCGTCACGAGGTCCAGAGACTTCAGGGAATGGCCAGTGGGGGCGATGAAGTACAAGCAGGCGTGGATCCGGGAGTCGTGGTAGGTGTGCAGTACCCTGCGGATCTTCAGCTCTTCCTGCAGGTAGGCCTCGAACTGGGCGTCAATGAATTCCACGATGGGCTTGTAGCTGGGGGGTTGGGGGGGGGAGAGCAGGGACATGGCCCGACCGCTTCCAAACCTGGGCTTTCGGGACAGTCCCTTCTCGAAGTTTAAAATGCCCTGGGTCATCTGACTCTCCCCATCCAGCTGGGTTCCTCCATATCCCATGGACAGGCCTGCCCGTCCCGTCGGGCCCACCACCTCCTTGGTCCAACTTCTGCTCCAGGCGTACCTTCGTTCTGGAACACCCGCATCTCCCTTCTCAGCCCAGTGCTGCCCTCCCACCCCTCAGGGTCATGGACTGTCCATCTCCTCTTCCACACAGCCTTTCCACTTTTGCCAGAAATCCCTTCTCTGACCCCGGAGCATAAAATAATAATAATAATAATAATAATAATAATAATAATAGGCTATCGGATCGCTTACTGTCGCTTGCCAAGGATGACCATTCCCTCAAATAGACTGTGTCCCTCTGAGGGCCAGAGGCCACTGAAGGCACTCCTCTCTCCCCCATGGGGGCCCGAGGCAGCATGGGGCCCGTGGGCAGTCCCAGGGTTGGGCTGACTGTGCTCCTGGCTGGTTCCACGTCCGTCCGTGTGGGAGCTGGGGACCTGGTAGGGGCTGGGACCGCTCCTTGACCCACTGCGGGGGGAGCTTGTCAGAAAGCCTGGGTTCTGCTTGGTCTTGCTGGGTTTATGGCACTGCCCACCAGTTCCCCTAAGGTCCACATATTTTTCCGGTTTTCATTTCCTCCAAGAGTAGGACTTTGAAATCTAAGCATGTGGACAACATTTGGTGAAGACTGTCCACCCCCACACACATGTACACACACACACACACCCCCAGCTCACTGTTTTTACACACAGTCCCCTTTATGACCCCAAGTCTTGCCAGGGCGTCTGAAACCAGAGCCAGTCCTCTGCTCCTTCCTGTCCTGGGAAGCTTCTCTCTTCTCTCCGGGGCCATTTCTACCATCTCTGCAGCCTGCCTCAGTTCTAACTAGGTCAGCATGGCTTCAGCTCTGCCTCTGCTCTCATCCCCCTGCCAGCCTGTCCGCTGCCTCACCATCCAAGCCAGGAGGTTTGTTCTCAAACCCAGCATGGTGAGCTGGCAGAGACAGAAACAGAATCAAAGGGAGCAGGGCCCGGCCAATGCTTCCCACCGGCCGCAGCTCCCAACCGGAACCTTTCTGAAAGATCCCCCTGCTAGAGAAGGGAAAATAGCTTACCAAAAAAAAAAAAAAAAAAAAAAACCCCTCCTAAATCCTAGATTCTGAGCGCTACATACAGAGGAGAGATCCAGGTGCAAGGTATCTCGGAGCCCCAGAGAAAATTCTAAAAATAAAATCCTTTTTTTTTTTCCTTCCTTTGATCCCTTTGAGCCAAACATCATTCTGAAGGGGAACGGCATCCAAGAATCTCTTGGTTGTGAGGTCCTTAGAAGGTTCCTGAAGAATTAGGAGCAAGGGAGGAGGTTGCATCCCTTTGACCTCTCTAAGTAATTTTTGGATGATTGGCTCATTTGAATGATCACATTTTGGCACTGCTTCTTTTTTTTCCCTCCTTAACTTTTTTTTTTTTAACTTCATTTTTTTTGTTCTGCAAAAGGAACCAGAGGAGGAAAGAAGAGAGTGCGTTTTGAGTTTTTTCTCGTCCTTCCCCACCCCTCCTCAGTCTCTGGTGGTGCCCTGGGCCTATCTTTCTGCTGCTGCTTCAGGCCCTTAGGAGTCTCTGAATCAGACCAGCCAAACCGGCCAATCCTGGGTGATTCATCTTTGTCCTTCTCCTCGGTGTCCAGATTACCCGGAATATAGGAAGGATTCCCCCACCCCACTCTGCTGTGCTCACTGGCCTCCAGTCCCTGATATATCAAACCCCTCACTCCCACAGGCAGTGTCTGCACAAATGTTTCCTTCTCCCGGGCTATACCCGACTCCCCTTCAAAGACGAGGCTTCCCTCATGTGCCTTCTCAGCTGGAAATTTCTCCGTCTCTCATACCCAGGTTCCGTGGAACGGTGGAGAACGCAGCTTTCTTCTCCCGCTTATCGCTCCCCGGCCGCCTGCAATGGCTTCCAGCTGCTACAAAACCCAGTTCTAAGGGGTACCTGGGCGGCTCTGTGGATCGGGTGTCTGACTTTGGTTTTGGCTCAGGTCGTGATCTCAGGATCCTGAGATCGAGACCCGAGACAGCCTCTGTGCTCAGCAGGGAGTCTGCTTGAGAGTCTCTCCCTCTGCCCCCCCTCACTCATGTGCACGCAGGCGCACACTTGCCCTCTCTCTCTCTAAAAGAAAATCTTCCAAAAAAGCCCAGTTCCAACGTAACCCACCCCTCCTTGTCACTACTGTGTGTCTTTCACATTTTAGGGCAGGAGCTCTTAACCTGGGGTCCACAGACTTCTAAGGGGTCTATGGAGAGAGTTCGTAGACTCCACCAACTTGGATAGGAAAAAAACACATCGTTTCCATGGAGCCCTCGCCGAGGCTTAGCGGTTTTTCAGGTACAAATGTAAGTAACGATCTACAGTAATTTTAGCAATATCTGTGATTTCACAGTCAATAGAAATCACTGATGTTTTCGCTTCCTATTACAGTTGTGGCAAACAGCTCAAAATAGCATTTATACTTACACACCTTCTAAATTATGATAGTTATTCAAGCTGCATGTAGATATTACTTCAGGAACTAATAAAGTAACATGGGTTACTAAATCACAAATTGAAAATATTTTGGGAAGTGTATTGTTAGTATAATGGGCATATTTTAGGCATTTAAGACCATTATCTGAATAATGAGTCCACAGACCTCACTAGATTGCTAAGGAGTCCAAAGACACAGAACAGTTCCTGGTCTGGGGCGCCCGGGTGGCTCAGTCGGTTCAGCATCTGCCTTCGGCTCAGGTCATGATCCCAGGGTCCTGGGATCGAGCCCTGAGCCGTACATCGGGTTCCTTGCTCAACGGAGCATCTGCTTCTCCCTCTCCCTCTGCTCATGCTCTCTCTTAAATAAATAAATGCTAATACTTTAACAAATATTTTAAAAAAACAATTTCTATCTGGACGCTACTTTTTATTCCTTTCGATAATAGGGATAAAAAGTGATCATGAAGGCTTCCCTGACAATGTGACCTTTAAGCTGCACTGCACGGACGGGAATGAGAGCCGTAGGAGAATCTGGGAGAAGAGCATTCTGGAGAGGAATAACAAAGGTAATGGTCCAGAGGCAGAAACGAGCTTGAGGAGATTTGCAATAGGAAGAAGGCAAGGGAGCTGGGAGCTAGTACAAGAAGGAAGAACTATTTACAATTGCCAAAAGATGAAAACAACCCGGTAACCATCAACTGATGACTGGCTAAACAAAACGGGGGAGAGCCAGACAATGGAATATTACTCAGTCTCTAAAAGGAAGACAATTGGGGCACCTGGGTGGCTCAGTGGGTTAAACCTCTGCCTTCGGCTCAGGTCATGATCCCGGGGTCCTGGGATCGAGCCCCGAGTCGGGCTCTCTGCTCAGCAGGGAGCCTGCTTCCCCCTCTCTCTCTGCCTGCCTCTCTGCCTACTTGTGATCTCGCTCTGTCAAATAAATAAATAAAATCTTTTAAAAAAATGGCTACCTAACTGCACTGGTATTCATTAGAATTGTTTTGCAGATGACTACCTTGGGTTTCTTAAACAGCCATATTCTAGAAAACTAATGATTTTACCCCTCAGAAGCACTTTTCAACTGTCATCTTTCTAGACACTGATGACAAGTCCCTTCCTGAAACACTGCCCTCTGGCTTCCTGCCGCCATTCTCTCCTGCCCCCAGAACTCTTCTTTCTCACTCACCCTAAATATTAGCCTGTCTCGAAGGTTCCATCCTGGACCATGTTCTGCCGTCATTCTACACATCGCACACACGTGATCCCTGGGCCGTCTCGTGCATTCCACGGCTGCAGTGCTCACCGCCCCCCAGTCTCGCTTCCTAGATACCTCCAGGCCACCCCAGTCTCCTCCCTCTCCCACGTGCCGTCCTCTGCGTAGCCATAGCCATCGGAGCGCCCCCACAACCAGAACCCTACGAGGCCCGGTCACAGATCCTGTGCTTGACACAATCGTCTCAGCCAGCAAAACCAAGGGGGCACAAGGTCAGAGCAGAACGTGCGGGCTTGTAGGAACTGCAGACTCCCCGGTCCCACCCGGAAGTCCTCTCTGAAGCAGGCAGCTCCTTCTCCCACAGCCTGTGTGCCTTGGGGTCGGCAGGGTGGGCCTTCCTGCAGCCCCCCAGTGCCGCTTCGAGACAATTCCTCCCTACCTCAGCGTAAAACCTTTTTTTCACTTGAGACCTATTCTGTCGTCTTCTGGCAGCGACTGACCCGCGGTCTCTCTCCCGGTCTGGGTGACAGCAGTCAGCAGTGTGCTCCTGGACAACCCATCAGACTTCAGCCTCTTTATTCCCTGAGTGTGCAAACTCCACAACTCTCGGGCTCCGTCTGCTCCAGCCATGGACATACCTCACCATTGGCCGCATCAGCTTCCCCCAAGACATCCTCTCACTCCCCGCTCTCTGACCATGACCTCTCACCTTTCCAACCCTCTTACATTTGGATCTTCCTCCACCTGACCTTTCGCCTCACGGACTCCTGGGGGTACCCTGACCTCTCCATTGTCTCACCGGCAATCAGCCCCTCGCTGGCCTCATCTCCTTCTCCACCCGGGCCGAACCTCATCACTGATTACCTGAAACACTCTTTTATCAACACCTTCATCTCCCCTACGCCCCTGCCTTCCACCTTAGTGGGCCAGCAAATTGCAGCGCTGAAAACATTTCGGGATCTGCCCTTTGCTCCCACACAGAGGCTGGTGAAGTTAGCTAGAGGCCATCACAAAAGTCTTGGCACTCAAAGCCACGGCCTCCAACCTCAGACAGAGCAACCTTGACCTTGACTGGCTGCCTTCCCATGGCCTCCACGGAGGACCATGACCCTTCCAAACTTTCACTGCTTTCCTCGGGCTCCAAAACTTGCTCGTGTGTGACATCTCCACTTTCGAGAGATGTCTCAGCTCCAACATTACCAACAAAATTGGGGCCACCAGCCTCACAGAAGCTCCATTTCCTGCCACAGTCTCTCCCCTCTAAAGCGGAATCAGCCCTTCCCGACCGCCCTCTCGTCTCATCATGTGCAGGTCCATCACCCTCCGCGCACTCGCTCTCATTCCTTTCAGGCTCTTTGAGAATCTTGTTTCATCTCCGGGGTCCTCTCCCCCTACTGACTCTTCAACCTGTAAATATACTGAACTCTTCCCTCATCTCAAAAGAAAGATCTTTCCTCAACCCAACCCCCCTCAACCACACATTCCTCTCCAACTACTGCCCTATGCCTTTTGTTCCCTTAGGAACAGAGCTTGTCTTCTGCTCCTACCACAGGGCCTGGCATATAATAGATGTTCAATAAATATTTAATGAGTAAATGGAGATCTTTTAGAAAGAATCATTCATTCATTCATTCTCATTCAGTCTCCGACACATCGTAGACTGCTTTCTACCCTCATTGGCATCCTCATTAACAACGTTCAGTGGATCCATTTGGTCTTGAAAGATAAAACCTTAGAGGTATTTTTAAAATTTTCTTTTCCCCATGAATGTATGTTTCATTCACTCGACAAATAGATACCGAATACCCACGTTATGCCGGTTGGCTCACTTGTGCGCATCCCACAAGATTTCAAGACTTAGCTCAGCCATTCCTGACCCCCTCCTCCCCACCTTAAACCCCCACCGGGCTCTGCTGATGGCTACGCTTTTCCCCACAGCTCTCTCCATGTGCCTTTGTTACGGTACTCACTACACTGTGTAGAATTTGTAGGCTACATATAAGTCCCTTCCACTAAACCACAACTTCCTTATTTCTTAGTATCCCAGGCACCTCACACGTATCTGGCACACAGCTGACATTTAGTGTAATGTTATCAACGGAACCAGATCCCCACATCAATTAGGTTACTAGGTGTTGTGGATTCTTTCTCTCATACCCGCCACCTCCTCTCTGTCCTCAAAGCTTCCGTTCCCATTCAAGCCCTCACCCTCTCTCTCTCTCAGCCTCAAAAATAGATAAAGTGGGTGTAGACCACTCATTTAAAAAGCTTTCCTGAACTGGGAAAAAGAGATAAGGCAGTGTGTAGAGGTCAGGAGCGACTTTTTTTTTAAGTTTATATTTATTTTTTGTAATAATCTCTACACCCAACCTGGGGCTCGATCTCCCCTCCTCGGAGGTAACTATGATTTCAGTTTGTTTGTTCACCTCGCAGATCTTTTTCTCTGCATTTATGTGGAGGGGGGGCGGTGTTTGGTGTTTCATTGGGAAGGGTGGGCTTATACAAATGGCATCATGATCTGTGTATCATTATCATTCTGCAACCTCTCTTTTCACTTAATAACATCCCCACATGAGTATACACAGATTCGCCTTTTTTTTAACTGCCAAACGTATTCCATGGTACGGTTGTACCATAGCTCATTTAGCTGTTATATTGGTGGAAATTTCAGGTGCTTACAAATTTTTTTTTAATTCCATATCCAATGCTGCAGTGAACACCCTTTCTGTATGTTTTTCATGAATGTTTGCAATTGTTTCCCTCGGCTGTATTCCTACAAGTGGAATTGCTGGATCATAAGGTAGTCACATTTAAGATTTTAATAGGTTCCACCACATCTGCCCTCTAAAACATCTGTATCCAGTTACATTCCCCAGCAACATGAATGAAATTAGCTAGTGTTAGCAGCCATTGTCTCTTTGTCTCTTATTTTTGCAACTCTGATGGATAAAAAATATTTCTTTGTTTCATTTTGCTCTTCCCTAAACACTGGTGACTGTGGGATGAGTCTGGGTTTGTAGGTTAGTTGTCAATTTCTATTTCCCCCCTTCTGTCAGTTACCTGTTTATTTCTCACTGAACTGGAGAAGCTCTTTTTACATTGGAGAAGCTCTTTTTACACTTGAGAAGAACCATTCCTCTGTGACATAGGTTGCAAATATCTTCTTGTTTATAGTTTGTCTTTTGTTTATAGCATCTTTCAGTATGCAAAGGTTTTTTTCTTCTTCTAATTTTAGTGAGTTTAAATGTGTCGGTCATTTCTTACATGGCTTTGGGATTTTGTGTCACAATTAGAAAAACCTTCTTTATCCCTAAAGCTATAAAAACATTCTTCTATATTTTCTCCTTATATTTTTAGAATTTGTTTTTAATCCATCTGGAATCTATTTTTTGTGCCTAGTGTTTGTGTGGGACGGTCTCATTTTATTTTTTCCTGATGGATGGCCTATTTTTCCAGCACATTGTCTTGAATAGTCCATTCTTTCCCTGCTGACTTACATATGCCAAATTCCCATGTAAACATGCATTTGATCTTAGTCTCACTTTTCTGTCCTGTTGCTCTTTTTGCTGCTCTGATGCCTTTACTTACTTATCTTCCATTCACTCATGGCCATTTAGCTTCCACCCACAACTTCCCTGGAATTATTATTCCTTAGTGTATTAATGACCTTCATATTGCCAAAGCCAATGGATATTTTTCAGTTCCATTTGTTATTCTCTCCCATTATGCTACATGGTACAACTTTCCCTCGATTCTTCTACCAATAAAAGTAATGATCATAACAATATCTTCTGTTCCCTAGTTACTCTGTGTTGGGCACTGCTTTATTTTTTTAGGTATTTATTTATTTATTTGAGAGAGAGAGAGAGAGGGAGAGAGCTCGAGTGGGAGGAAGATCAGAGGGAGAGGGAGAAGCAGGCTCCCCACTGAGCAGAGAGCCTGATGTGGGGCTCGATCCCAGGACCTTGGGAATCATGACCTGAGTGGAAGGCAGGCGCTTAACAGATTGAGCCACCCAGCGTCCCTGCGTCTAGCACTGTTGGACCATTTCATATGCCAGACACATCAAGTATGCCTCACCACAGCCCTCTAGGGTAGATACTAGTATTATTGTCATCCCCACCCTACAGATGGGAAAACTGAGCCCTAGAGAATTTAAGTGTCTTATGGTGTAAGCTCCGAGGGTTGGCTTTTCTTTTCTGCCATGCCAAGTACCTGATTTAAGTTTTATTGCAGAAGCATCCACTCCAAAGACAACTGACTATCTCGAATAAACATGCTGCTAGCCACCTTCAGGTAAAGAGTCAGCCCTCCCTCCGCTGTCACCATCCCCCACGGGGCTCCTTTGTTTCAGAAATCTTAGCTGATTTCTATAAGAGACCATTTGGGCCACATGTTTTTTCTCTTCTGCTTAAAATTCTCTTATGTTTTAAATTTGCCCATCTAGGGGCACCTGGGTGGCTCAGTAGGTTGCCCGTCTGCCTTTGGCTCAGGTCATGATCCCAGGGTCCTGAGATCGAGCCCTATGTCCAGCATCCTGCTCAGTGGGGAGTCATCTTTTCCCTCTGCCTCTACCCCTACACCTCCCCCAGCTTGTGCTCTCTCTCTCTCTCTCTCAAGTGAATAAATAAAATCCAATGAATAAATAAATAAATAAACAAATTCATCCATCTAGAGCAAGCCCACCAAATCCTAGACCTAAACTCTCCATCTCAATAAAAGCAGAACGCAGACCCACACCCGGTTTCTCTTTCTCTACCCTGCAACCTCACTGTGTGGTCCCAGCTGTGCCATGTGCTTTCCAGGACCTGCAAATAATAAACTTTTCTGGTCTCCCAAGTTCCCTGGTGGTTATTGCTGAGACTGTCTTGCAATCGTAAGAAGCCACAAGGGTGGGACCAGCCAGGACAATAGTTATCAATAGGCTGAGAGCGGCACAGAACACTTGTACCAACATCGCTCATCAGTAGCAAGATGGGATCTGAATCCAGGTCGGTCTGGACCAAAACCTAAGTTCCTAAACACACCTCTTTCTTTCTTTTTTTTTTTTTAAAGATTTTTTATTTATTTATTTTACAGAGAGATCACAAGTAGGCAGAGAGGCAGGCAGAGAGAGAGGAGGAAGCAGGCTCCCCCCTGAGCAGAGAGCCCGATGCGGGGCTCCATCCCAGGCCACCGGGATCATGACCCAAGCCGAAAGCAGAGGCTTTAACCCACTGAGCCACCCAGGCGCCCCAACACACCTCTTTCTAGCCTGTCCTCCGTCTCCCTCTTGAGTTCCTGTGCTCCGCATCTTTTTGGTTTTTGTTGTATCCATTTATTTGACAGAGAGAGAGAGAGTTAGAGTGCAAGTGCACAAGCAGCGGGGAGAGGCAGAGGGAGAAACAGACTCCCCGCTGAGCAGGGAGCCAGATGCTTGGCGCGATCCCAGGACTCTAGGATCATAACCTGAGCTGAAGACAGACGTTTACCCAACTGAACCACCCAGGCGTCCCATGCTTCTGCATCTTTTATTAAACAGTGGCTTTCCCCAGGGTACGGCTTTAATCACAGCTCTTCTAAGAAGACCATGCACCGTGGGTAAAGGATTGCATTCTGGTTCTCTGCTTCAGTGATGCTGCACTGACTTATCTATGCCCAAATGATCCGATCAGTATGGAGAAAACACTGCTTTTTATTACAAATCCCTGGAGCTTGCCCCACCTCTGCTCTCAGGCCCAGTTTCTGAGAGGCTTTTCATTTCTACTTATTTGAGTTTGTATTATTTGATTTTGTATTAGTATGCATCATGTTTATAATCAGGAAAAACAATAAGGATGTTACCAATGTAATGGAAGTAGATTAGCCTCTAAGGGGCCGTATCAGCTCAGTCCTCCCAAACTGTCATTACCAAAGCGGTTTCCAATGTCAGATATGTTAAATGCATGTTGCCGAGAACCGTGAGAAATTTAATTGAAAAGATCCCGAGCCATCTGCAGCTGAGATGACCCCAAATATCCATCCCCTTTCCCCAGGGTCCGATTTATTCTCAACCGAACAAAATTAGCATAATAAGCAAAGCTATAAAAAGCAGAGGTGTCCGTCTAGAATTTCCAATGAAAAACAAAATTCAGTTCAATTATTAAGAAGCTAAATATATTTACTCATTATCGGGAAATGAGTACGACTGTTGGAACTTCAAGGGAGAAATAGGAGAACTGGGGATCCAGTTCGGCTAAGAAGCAAGAGAATCTGCAAAAAGGATGAACAGACACCGCTCAGAATGATGAATGGCCTTTTCTGAGACAGGCTGTGCGCTAACCATGTCACATCTAGTGAAATGCACATGGCGCCTGACCCCCTCCCTCAACACATCCCAGTGTCTAAGCCATCCCATCCACCCCACCCCACCCCACCCCTGCACTCCACTCTTAACACCAGCCCCACCCCCACAGCCCCGCAGTCTCTCCTCCCACCTCTCTGCATATTCCTGCTTGGTCTGTTTCCAGAATGGGTCCTTTGCTCCATCTGCTGACTTACCCTTAGCTTTTTGTCTGTACCCCAGAGTTTACCACACTCCACTCTGATCCCTGGGTGATCTTGCATGTGTCTGCGGTTGGAACATAGCGCCTCTACCTTGACAATCCCAATCGATATGTGCAGGGCTGACCCTCTGCCGACCTCTAACCCCTGCATATTCAGCTGCCTACCACAGAAGGTCATCAGGGGGTCTCAGTAGGCCATGGACAGCTCAACCTCAACAGGTCTAAAATTAATATTCTCCTGCTGACTGCTGCCACCATTTGTCCACTCTCCAAAGCCAGAAATCTGGGCCTCATTCCAGATCCTTCTCTTGCCTTCACAACCCCATACCAAGTCTCTGCCGAGTTCTGTTGATTCTACCTACTCCATATTTACCAAACCTGCCTCCTCTTTCCTACCTCAGCACCTGTGTTAACTCTGGCCTCCATCTAATTGGTCCAATAGTCTCTTAATTGGTCTTCTTGCCCTCCCTACCCTTCCAAAGAACCTACTTCAAGGCCAATCAGGCTATCTCCTTCTCTTTTTTTAAAGATTTTATTTATTTATTTGAGAGAGAGAAAGAGCACACACAAGCAGGGGCCAGGGAGAGGGAGAAGCAGCTCCCCGCTGAGCAGGAAGCCCACCGTGTGGCTCCATCCCAGGACCCTGGGATCGTGACCTGAGCCAAAGGCAGACGCTTAACGGACTGAGCCACCCAGACGCCCTAAGACTATCTCATTCTACTTCATAAAACCTCTCAATGGCTCCATGTCTGCACATTCTAGAAATTCCCCCATGACCTGACTCTGCTTCCCTCTTCAGGCTCATCTCCCCCGACTTTTCCCTCGCTCACGCCAAGCCGCAGACCAGGGACAGACACAGGTACTGTGGGACATCAAGCTTATGCAATTAGAAGGGCCCTCCAGAAAGTCAAAACAACATTATGACTAAAAATTAGTTCCAGGAACTTGGTAGGGCCTATGCAAATGAGGGCCATGAAGCTTAAGCTTCATTAGCTTCACAGTCCATCTGCCTCTGAGCTAGCTAAACCGAGGAAGCCACAGATCTCTAGAACATTCCATAGTCTTCCACACTTCACCTTTGTACAAGCATTCCCCTGGCCCGGACTTCCCTTCCCTCCGTTCCCTTGTCTGTCTGGCAAGACTTCATCCTTCAAGGTCCAGATGAGGAGGGAAGGCCTCCCAGACCTCCGTTGTCTCCTTCGTGTGCTCCTTGTTACTTGTTCTTTACCTCTTTGTACCCTGTTCTTCCCAGAGCATTATCACACTCGATGCAACTTATTTGTTCAAAACTGGCCTCCCCTGTGAGTGCCTCAAGGGCAGAGACAAAGTCATTCCTTTTTATTTTTTATTTTTTTAAAGATTTTATTTATTTAGTTGACAGACAGAGATCACAAGTAGGCAGAAAGGCAAGTAGAGAGAGGGGTAAGCAGGCTCCCCGCTGAGCAGAGAGCCCGATGTGGGGCTTGATCCCAGGACCCTGGGATCATGACCTGAGCTGAAGGCAGAGGCCTTAATCCACTGAGCCACGCAGGTGCCCCAAAGTCATTCCTTTTTAGATTGTCTGCCACATGGAATAGAGACCTCATCCATGTATCTCGGAAAGATAACTTTCTTTTGGCATGGCTACAATGATTGGTGGAAATGGAAACCTGGGGGGGGGGGCGGCGCTTGGTACATGTCTGCGGCCATTTGGAGAGGAGGTCCAGGCAGGTCCCCACGGTGGGCTCCTCCCCGTGGCCTCCCACCAGCCTCCACACCCCATCCCCTTCCTTACCTGTCCTCCTTGTTGATCTGGTCCCCAAAGCCCACCGTGCTAACGATGGTGAGCTTCAGCCCCACGTTGCTCTCTTGGAGGTCGTAGGTGTTGGACCGGAGCTGGACACCCGGCTGTGTGTGGGTGGCCGGCTCCCCCTCAAACTTGGTGTTGAACAAGGTGTCCATGAGGGTAGACTTGCCCAAACCTGTCTCTCCTGAAAAGCAAAAGATTAAATTATGGTCCGTTCCCACAACGGCCCTGCGGACCCCACATCGGGTTTTGGACGTATATTCATTGACGTGGGAGCACGTGCGCGGTAACTGAAGAGCGTGTAAAACTAGATACACTGTTAGCTCTCAGGTAAGTGGCAGACCCTGAGAGGAACTGCAGCAACATCTCAGCAGTAGCATCTCAGAAGAGTGGAGCCTGGGCAATTTTCCTTTTAGTCTTCCTATTTTTGTGTCATTTGAAGGTTGCGGACGCACGGCTCTTATGGTCAGAAAGAGAACTCTATTGCAGGCAGTGATGGGGAGGTATAGCAGTTATACCTGGAAAAAGTCCAGAAGGGCACACAATACACTCTTAGCAAGACGGCGATCACTGCGTGGTGGGGGTGATGTGCGGTTTTCCTTTCTCTCCTCATGCTTCTGTGTATTTTCCAAGTTTTCTAGGTGGAACGTGCATAGCTTTTGTGATAAAAATTAAAGGGCTGCTTTGGATTTTAAAAGAAAGGGACAGCGGTCCCTTGTCAAATAAATATCCTCTCCTTTTCATCGCCACCTCACGTCCCTGCTGGGCCCAGACTGCGCTCTGCACAAGCCCGGATGTGTATCCCAGTGGGGAGGCCATTTTTAGCTAATGGGGAGGGAAATTAGCAGGCCACACATTCTTCTTCTTAAATTTCAAACAAACCAGTCATTTGTTTGTTTAACTAACAGGCTGCGGGATACTAATAAATTAAACCATTGGAATTTCAAGTCTTGACTTTCACACCCAGGGAGAGGAGTGGGGGGAAAGCCCGCGGACACCAGTGAAGCTTTTTGGAGGTCATTCCTGAGAGACCCGAGGGAGGCCAAGCCACTGCCAGGAGCCAAGGGGTCTTCAGGGAAAGAAGACGTTGGAGGAGAGTTAGTTGGTGGCCTGGGAGTTGGGGAGAAATGTGCCAGAAGGCCCAAGCTGGGCTGGGAGCTACAGAGGCTTGTCATCTCCAGAGATCCAAACCATATTTGGGCTTCCACCCCACCCCGCCCCCCCCCAGCAAGTCAGGAATGCCAGGAATAAAGGGTTCAGTAGCTAATCACCCCGGATTGCCTCTTCTGGACCACCCTGCTCTTCACCACAACAACAACAACGCTTAAATGCAAAGGTCCCCCTCCCCTTCCGCCCTCTGGGTGTGTCTAGCTTTGCCTCCTGCGTGCCTTTCATCCTGAATGATGAGCCATGAATACAGGGGGGGCTTTTTCAAATCTGTCTGCGATGAGAGCTTTGTGCGTGTGTAGCAACTGGTGAGAG
Source organism: Mellivora capensis (assembly GCA_004024625.1). NCBI lineage: Eukaryota > Metazoa > Chordata > Mammalia > Carnivora > Mustelidae > Mellivora > Mellivora capensis. The sequence continues at coordinate 74,570 of PISX010004623.1, read as the reverse complement.
AGAGAGAGAGAACAAGAAGAACATTCAACTCAGCCTGGTTCCCCAGCCCCCCAACATAGCTTCATAGCCAGGTCTCACTACCCTGGTGGATTGCCAGGGTGCAGGGAAATGGCCCCTCCCCCAGATCATGTTTCCAGCCAAGGTCTGCTATACCTATTAGCGGCAAAAATTCTCCCAGAAGAGGCCCCCTTCCCCCCCCCAAAGAAACAGGAAGTATTTGGGTCTCCAGAAAGATTCAGTGAGGTGGGGACTTTGCCATGGGAGGTGACACATTTGGCCAAGCAACGGAATGTATCACCCCCTCTCCCCGCCCCAGGTGGGGGTGTAGCTCCCTCGAGCAGGAGACAAGAGCCTCTGACGTGGGGACACGACGGGTGGCTCCCTCACCTCCCCTCTGGGCCCCTTGGAGCCCATGTTTGTGCGCGCCTGATGAACTTTCCAGGGACATCCCCACCCCCTTCTTTCTGTGAGCTCTCAGCTAGGTTCCCCGCAGCTCCTACAGTGCTGGGCCCTGTCCCCCCAGCACCCAGAGCTGGCTCCCTGGCCCCTGATCCCAAGATCCTCAGAGAGCAGGGGATGGGGCGTCTTCCATGCTCCTCAGAGGGCTTAGCCCAGGCGTGCCTGTGCCCGGAGGCAGCTCAGGGGGCTGCTGTTTGCACAGCTGGAGGAATGGAGGGCCGCCAGACAGGGTCGGGCAGGGCAGGGCAGCAGGGGAGGGAGTGGCAGGGCAAATGACCACGCGAATGCCTGCCAGCACAAAAGGGCTGTGGAAATTGGATGCCCAACGATGAGTGGAAGACAGGAACCCACAGGCGTCCAGGGAATTGTGATAAATGCAACCGGAGAAGAGGACAGAAAATCAAGCGAGCTGGTCCATCAGTGTGGAGCCTGCGGGGTGTGGGGGTCCCTCTTCGTGGTTGGCATGGACCCAGCCTGAGCCTAGGATGCGGTCCCCTCCCACGCTGCCCTGGGGACCCAGCATGGAGGAGGATAGGCTCAGGTCGGCAGACTCCACACCCCTGCAGGAAGGTGGGGGACTTGGCAGCTTCCAACAGGAAACCGGGGGAGTCCCCAGGGTTCAATTTCTCTCTCCTCCTCCCTCCTCCAACAGACAGCGGGATTTCTTAACCCTTTTAAGGTCATCATCACCGGCCCAGAAGACTCCATCTTGCTTTGCTTAATGGAGATAGGATGCTGGAAACACCCGGCTTTTTAAAAAAAGAATTTCCACTGGAAACGTGTAACGTGAGATCCGCTTTTTCAAACTACACTGCCTGGGATAATCCACCAGTGACCTCTCTGGTCAGCCTTTTTTCCTCGTCTGCTGCTAATACCCACATCCTTTGCCCGGAAAGATGCATTCCCCAGAAAACGAACAGGTTCAGACTAGTAGTGATAGCGGTGGCTTCTGGAGCACTTTCTATGTACCAGGCACAGCTGTGACACGAAACTTTCCTTATTTGTTCCCCACAATGAACCTAGGAATAGATGTTACTATTTGTCCTTTGGTTATGGAAGGGTTAGCCAAGCCACTTGCCAGGCGTGTGAATTTGCCCTACTCCCCAGTCTCTACGCTCCTCTCCTTCCTCATCTGTAAAAAGTGGGAGGAAGGAACTGGTCTAGGGTCCCTGAGGAGTCACTGGCAGAGTGGGCCCTGAATCCAGTCAGACACTGGAGCCCAGACGTATAACCGATACGCCCAAGTGCGTCCCACGGGCATGCAACATCAGCTCATTTGGTCACTCGACAAATGTTCACGGGGCCTCTCACCGGAGCCATGCACGATTTTAGGGACGAAAGATACAACAGTGCACAGGATAGCCACCATCCTTGTTTGCCGGGAGCTTGTGGTCCCTGCAGTGCAGGTCTCTTGCCAGCTCCGAACGAAGACAGCCATCTCCCAGGTTCAACAAGGAGGTATTCCAAAGGAAACTCTTCAGGAACTCTAGGGACCCTAATGACAGGAACAAGGTCATAGCTGGCTCCGTAACCTTGCCCTCTTCTCCTTCCCGACCTTGCTGAGGCCTGGCCCCGAGGGGTGTGCTGGAGTCGGCTCGCCCAGCCTCTTGCAGATCTGCTTCTTGTGTGTGTTTTATTCCAAGTTCAACACGGCCCAGTTGAGCCTGGAATCCTGAGCAGCTTCAGAGTAAATATTATCATTATGACTCTCTGCACTCCTCATGGGCGTTACTGTTGCTGGTGCATTCGGAGGGCAGCGTCCCTCTGGAGCTCCTTCCCGGCAGAAAAGAGCAACCAGCCCCAGGACATTGGTCCTACTGGCTCTGGTGGCTGAGGCCTCCTGCACTAGATCTAGGCTCCTGGGATCTTTGCCATTTCCAGAGCTAAGCGATTAGTATATGTTTTTTGTCGGGGGTGGGGGAGGGTTGGGGACGGAGAGGGCAACCTCAGCTCACTCAGTAATTATTCCATAATAATAATGATAGAAAATCTGTTGGAGAGGAGTCATAACAGGCCCTCTATTGGGTGCCATTTATTAGTAGCCTTACATATGAATTAGGCTCTGGATTCACAAAACTTCTCTCTCTCAGTTCCACCACGCACCTGTGCTCACGGGCACACACTCCCATCCGGGTAGAGGGTACTCAGTCTGCTGGGGCTTGGACCCCTACGGCCAGCAGCCCAGCACCCAGATAAACAAAGCTGTGATCCGAATGTCCTAGGTCTGTTTATAACTAAAGCTAGGGCTACCACCAGTTCGACCTTAACATGCCCTATGAGAAAAGAAGAGAAAATCCTTCGGGGGGACAGAGTCTAGGCCCAAACAGACTTATCTGAGAATAGTCATTACAGGAGTAAACCTGATAGTTGTGCACCAGCCAGAGGCCTGAAGGCACGGCCACCGAAAGTCCTACGGGAGAAAAGGTCACCTCCCGCAGGCAAGCTACGGACCCCTGGCCAAGCCGGTGACAGCACCCAGTCCCATGGCTGGGCTGAGATTGCAGCCTAAGAGCCCATCTAAACCGCTCATGACCTCGGCCCAAATTGTGGGTTCTCTGAGCAATGACAGGGTTGTGAGACCAGAGAGCAGGAGGTGTGCAGGCTGCTGGCTTATTTGGATCAGGGATGGGGAATGAAACGAACCCAGTCCAGGCTGGGGCATCCACGGGGCGCGCCCGCAGCGCCAAGGTGGGGGGGCTACTAGGGTGACTTCCTAGGACCTGGCAGGTGCTGCAAGAAAAAGAGGGGGTGACTCTTGGGGGGTGAGGATCTCCTTCCTGCTCCTCCCCCCTTGAAGGGTCTGGGGCAGTGGAGAAATTCTACCCCAGCAGGGGCACGCTGAGAGGCTGCCACTGTCCCGCACCTGAGTGGGAACTTGAGGACTGCGGTTCACTCTTCCTCCCACTCGTTTGCCTTGAGCTTGGCTGCCTCCTCTTCAGGGCCCTGGGCGGGGGGGCCCATGGTCCCGCGGCCCAAGTGCACTACACTTCCGGCCCTCGGAGGGCCGCTCCGATTTCTGCGGCCTCCCTCCCAGAGCCTCGGTCACCCGCCAGACGGTACCTCGTTGACAGGTTGATGAGGATGGGTCTGTCCTGTCACTTCTCAGCTCCTCGGCTTCAGTGCGGGTCATACGGAGCTCTGGGAGGGATGCCAAGGCAATCCAGTATGTTTGCGCGGAAATTTTGCGGTAATCAAATATTATGCGAAGTAAGCTGGCCAACGCCCAAAGATCGGAGCAATTTGGCAGTGCTGATATCGGACGTGATGGCACCTCGGTTTGAGCACTGTGGCTTCTATTTATTTTGTGTCCTTCTCCTAATAGCATCGCAACATAACCACGAGGAGTAGGCTTCTAGCACTTGAAGAACTGCTGGCCTAGCTCTGGATGCCAAGGCCCATGGTATGTAATTCTGTGACGCCCATATTGTCATCTCCTGGGTTCCCAAGCTGACGTGTGGGGGACAGTCATTTGGCCAGTGAGCGAGCCTAGCTGACTGCCTGTCATCCATACTAAGAAGTGGCCTCCTTGTTGTCTACTTGTCCCCTGAGTGCCCAGTTATTCTCCTACAGGAAATGATCGAGAAAGAGCACTAAGGGAGCCCCTGGGTGGCTCAGTCAGTTAAGAGTCTGCCTGCGGTTCAGGTCATGATCCCAGGGTCCTGGGATCAAGCCCCGAGTTGGGCCCCCTGCTCAGTGAGGAGCCTGGTTCTCCCTCTCCCTCTTCTGCTCTCTCTGCTTGTGCCCTCTTTCTCTCCCACTCTCTCTCTGTCAAATAAATAAAATCTTAAAAAAACAACAACAAAGAGAGCTCTAAGGATGGAGGAAAAGAAAAAGAAAGTCCAAGAAAATGAATGACCCTAGTTAGAAAATAGAACTGTAGATGACATTAAAGAGTAAAATATCCGGGGCGCTTGGGTGACTCAGTGGGTTAAAGCCTCTGCCTTCGGCTCGGTTCATGGTCTCAGGGTCCTGGGATCGAGTCCTGCATCAGGCTCTCTGCTCGGCAGGGAGCCTGCTTCCTTCTCGCTCTCTGCCTACTTGGGAGCTCTCTCTGTCAAATAAATAAATAAAATCATTTAAGAAAATTATTTAAAAAAATAAAAATTTTTAAAAAGAGCAAAATATCCAGTTCAGCGGAGGTTTGGAGCCTCAACATGAATGAATTCTCCATACACTCTCTAGAAAACTAAGAAAGGGCAATCACCAAGAGTATCTGAGTGTTCCGACCAGCAGAAAAACAGACTCTATTATAGTATTTCTATAGTCATTAAGGTTTGGAAGAAGGGCGCTGAAAATGTGCAGGTAGACTTTGCTGCCCAATAGAGTGAAAATCATATGCTATCATCGTGTTTGCAAATTTGGGACTTTGGAAAGCCTAAGAATGTCAAGGAACTGCTGTTCCTCATGTTTGTGTGGCTGGGGCCTGACCGTTTCCAAAGTGCCTTTGCGTTCTCAAGAGATGTTGTTGGCAGCAGTTAGAGAAGCAGTGAGAGTGTCAAGGGGTCACAGCCAGACCTCGAGCCTTGTCCGCACTCCCCCACTTACTCTGCGTTGCCCGGGTCAAGTCTCTTATCTTCCCCAGATGTCTGGGTCTCCATCTGCTCCGTGAAGATACAAATGGTACTCACTCCGCTCACACCACAGAGTCCTAGGAAGGACTCTAATTGCTACTACGGAAAGTGTTTGAGAAATAGAATGAATGGTGCCCGTGGGGTCAACTCATTCATTGATTTCACAAACATTACTGAACTCTCTTGGTGCTGTGATTAGCTCATGAGAGGTGATGAACGCCTGGCTCCCACATTTGAGACTAAGGGTACACGTGGAGATATGCTTTTTTTTTCAGATTTTCATTTATTTATTTATTGGTCAGAGAGAGAGAGAGCGAGCAAGCACAAGCAGGGGGAGTGGCAGGCAGAGGATGAGGGAGAAGCAGGTTCCCCGCTGAGCAGGGAGCCGGATTAGGGTCCCCCTACCCTAAGGTCATGACCTGAGTCCAAGGCAGAAGCTTAACCAACTGAGCCACCCAGGCGTCCCTGAGTGGAGATATGCTCAAAGGGAAGAAAAGAACTTTCGCCTTGAGCTCAGACTGTAAGGAGCACCACAGGGCTGCAGAGGAGAGAGCCCCACCCCGCTGCCCATAGCCGATTGGTAGGCATCCTACCACAGCCATCAGCCTCCCTCCTAGTCCTGCCCTGGCTCCTATTTCCTGCAGTCCAAGTGAACTTGACCACGGTAGCTGAGCCAGCCAGCTCCCTTACAAAAATTTCCACTGGGTGTCACACGGCACAGTTTCCCTGCAAGGTCCGGCCTGGTGTTCTGGTCTGAGTGGGGCGGAGGGCGGGCGGGGGGGTGGGGAATATCATCAGGGCCGGCTGTTCACAAAGGCAAACAGAGGGATTAAAGAGGAAGAAAGAGGAAGACACTTTTGCAAATGGACCAGAATGACACTGTATTTAACCTAATTACCTGCCAAGCCACATGCAGTCATTAAAGGATCCATATTCTGTAATAGCGTTTCCTGCTGTGGAAATACTCACCCACGCACAGGATGTTGAAGCAGAAGCCCTCGCTGACGGACTTATTCACCAGCTGGTCGGGCAAGCTGTCAAACCCCACGTGTCCAGCCAGGGGGACCGTGCGGCAACCTTCACCCTAATTTGGGAGGGGAGGCAGAGAGGGGAGAAAATGAAAATGTGCTTAAAAGCAATCTGGGTTCTCCCTTCTCATGCAAAGGACCCACAAGCGAGGAATTAGTCCCCCCAACCCAAGCCGGGTGGGTCCCCATCTTCCCTTAGCTCCTCCCTGCCCTGAAGCAGAACGGCCGCTGGCTTAGAAGTCATGGCTTCTCAAGTGCAGGCCTCTGTGGGTTCCACGGTGAAGGTCACCACAGGTCCACACAGAGCAAACTGCCCAGGTGGCTTCTGGGACAGCGGGGGAGGGCGGGGTCAGGGAATGAGGTTCACGGTCATGGGGTTACGTTCCACGCCACCACTGAAAAGCCAGGTCATCTCCCCGTGACTCCAGTTCCTTGCACGTCTGTCCAGTGGTCGGGGGACTCAAAGGAGCTTCGCACAAGGCCTGGTCCATGCCTAAGCGTCCGGTAAATATTACAAAAGGACTTCAGAAAGCAATTCCTCCTCTCTTCAGGCCATGGGGGGCAAACACAAGGGGGGCGCAGTTTAAGGGGCAAGAGACTAGGCTTGGAAATGAGACTCGGTGAGAGTCCCACCCCCTTCACCTTCTGACCTCGGACAAGTTACTTAAGTCCTCTGAGTCTGCCTATCTGTCAAGTCAGGGACAAGTAGTGACTAGCTCATAGGGCTGGGGTGAGGACCCCACGGGTGACGGGTCCATGAGCGCTGGGCGCGGTGCCTGGGATGTGGGGAGCCTCCCATCGACAGAAACTGCTCCTGCTAGGGCTTGGGGAGATTACCCCTCTCTGCGGAGTCCCCAAATAACACGTGATGCCATGGGACACTTGGGGATCCCCCCCACCCCCACCAGCTCGAGAGAGCTGCCTCCGTGCTTGCCCCCACCTGGTTCCCTGGTCTCCAAGGTCAGCCAAGCCATTCTCAGCCCTGGGAAGCAGAGGGCCCTTGCTTCACCTGTTAGTCCCAGCGCTTCTAACTGTTAGTGGTTTTGTAAAACAGGGAGAGCCTCAAACTGGGGCAGGCTTCCAAGGAGCCGGGGGGGGGGGGGGGGCGGGGAGGAAAAAGAGGCCTGCGTGTACTCAAGAAAAGCACTAACTGCCAACGGCCCCAGGGGAAGAGAGAAGGGCAGTCCGAAGCAGCTAGACGGGAACCACCGGCGGGCTATGTAAGGAGTTGGGAGTTTCTGTTGGGTGGGAGCTCCACCAAGATTTCAGGGAACCAGAAAGGGACCCAGAGCAAGCCAAGAAGGGCATGGTCCGTGTCAGGAGGCCTGCCCCAGCATCCCGGGCTGTGCTAACCGGCTTTCTGCTGCCTGCACCTGCTTTCGGGCTAGGTCCCTAAGTGCGCATTTGCACCCGGAGACGGATGGGCTGAGCCCCTCCACAGCTGCTGTTGCCAGAACGGCGGCCCAAGTAGCCCCTTCACCCAGTCGTGCCATCAGGTCTTCCAAGAGCAAGAGACAGGGCTAGGGCCGGGACTGCCATCTGGAAAGTTCGTTACCCTCACACGTCTTACCCCACGCACTCCAGCGGAGTCTTCCTGACACACAACCATATGCCAAAGTTCAGTCTGAGTTGGCGTCTGCCGGGCCCCAGAGGGGCACCTGAGAACAGCTGGGTTTCCTGCGTGGGCCACGGCCCTTGGGGGCTGGTCCTACATGCACCCCTTTCTGCTTCCCCTCACCCCTTCCTCCTCCTTTTCCTTAAAGCAAACAAACGAAGATGCAAGTTTCCCACTGGTTGTTCTCGGTCCTCAACACGGCAGGGGAGACAGAGACTTAAGAGCCAAAGTACGCTTTCTCCACGGGTCCTCCTACATAGCAGGCATCGGAAATTGGGACACACTCGGAGCTGAGGTTTCCTGAGCCATATTTTATCAGCCCTGGCTGCCTCTTCCTGTCTCCAAATTCAGCACCATGAAACTCTGGCCTCTGGTCCAAGCGCCAAAAGGAAAGAGAATTTTCAAACTGAACATAGTGGAGATGTGGGAAGAAAGCTACTCATTTTCTTTTCAAGATTTTATTTATTTACTTATTTATTTAAAATATTTAATTTATTTTTTGACAGAGATCACAAGTAGTCAGAGAGGCAGGCAGAGTGGGATAGGGGAAGCAGGCTCTCCACTGAGCAGAGAGCCTGATACGGGGCTCGATCCAAGGACCCTGAGATCATGACCTGAGCTGAAGGCAGAGGCTTAACCCCCTGAGCCGCTCAGGTGTCCCTAAGATTTTATTTATTGATTGACGGGAAGAGAGAGAGCCCAGCAGGGGGAGCAGCAGAGGGGGAAGCAGACTGCCCACGGAGCAGGGAGCCCATCACGGGGCTTGATCCCGGACCCTGGGACCTGAGCCAAAGACAGATGCTTAACAGACTGAGCCACCCAGGTGCCCCTCCTCTTCTTCCTACTTTTTTTTTTTTTAATTAAGAGAGGGAGAGATGGGTGCCTGTGTGGCTCAGTGGGTTGAGCGTTGGACTCTTGGTTTCAGCTCAGGTCTGATGGAGGCATGGGATGGAGCCCTTGTCAGGCTCCACGCTAGGTACAGAGTCTCCCTGGGTTCCTCTCTCCCTCTCCCTCTGCCCCGCCCCCAGCACTTTCTCTCTCTCTCTCTCTCTAAAATAAATGAACAGCTAAATCTTTTGAAAAAGAGAGAGAGAGAGGTCGGGGGGGGGACAGAAGGAAAGAATCTTCTTCTTCTTCTTCTTCTTCTTCTTCTTCTTCTTCTTCTTCTTCTTCTTTTTTTAGAGAGGGAGAGAGAGAATCTTAAGCAGGCTCCACGCCCAGTGCGGAGCCCTACAGAGAGCCCAACATGGGGCTCCATCTCACGACCTTGAGATCGTGACCTGAGCCGAAATCAAGAGTCGATGCTTAACCAACTGAGCCACCCAGATGCCCTTCCACACCTTATTCCTAAAGATTTCCTACATTGTCAACAACTCACCAAGAACCTCCCATGTGTCCCCCTCCCCCGCCACTGTTACCTCCCACCTAGCACAGTGCTGTAAAGAGCCTTAAATAGCAGAAGAAAGAGTATGGGCTTTATTCCCTAGGCAACGGCATTTGGGGGCCCTTTGAGTGTTTTTGAGCATGGTACAAGTGGCGTTTTTTGAAAGATCATTCCAGCTGTGGGACGTTTGATTGACTGGAAGAGAGAGAGAGCTGAAGCAGGAAGACAGATGACTCCACTAACATGATCCTGGCAGAGTGACATCCAGGCACGGTGCCAATAAATGCTGGTTGAACTGAGCTGCTCTGACTTGGGACTCAGGAGGGAGGAACAGACTCGAGACATGTACTCAAGAAGGGTGATCGCTCCATCAGTGATTGGGTAAGTGGGACTAAAGGGCTGGGCAATCACAAGGTTCTGAGCCTGGGAGCTTGGATTGGTGGCACCATGGGCAGAAAAGAGAGAAGCCAGGAAAGGGTGCTTGTTTAGTGGGGCAATGGAGTATTCTGGTTTTAAATAAGCTATTAGGAAACATTACATTTATGGGAGTTTTTATTTTCTAAAAAGCAAGCAAGGTTCGCTGTAGAAATTTTACAACACAGGGCAAACGATAAAGGAGAAAACAACAAACACATAACATTCATATGTGTTTCCCTCCAGTCTGTATACCTTTTGTTTCTTACAAAATAGGGGTAATTATATATATTCCTTTTTGTAGCCCGACGCTTAACAGAGTGTGGATGTTTTCTTGAGAAATTAAGCATACTTCTAAAACATTATTTGTACTGGCCACATAGCATTCTACAGAACTAATCTTCCACTGCTAGACATTCCACATGTTTCCAAGTGTTAAACAATAGAAACATTCATTCTTGTTCTTACAGGTTTGCATAGATCTTTGATTACTGTCTTAAGTTAAATTCCTAGAATTGAAGCCCACTGGGTCCAAGGGCACATACATTTGAAAGACTTTGGTACATATTGCGAAATCATTCAATAGAGAATAGTATAAACGTCTATTTCCACCACCAATACAGGAGAGGGTCTGTTTACCTATACTTAGACCAACACTAAGTTTCTGAGGCTTTTAAACCACTGTGAAAGGATCATTGAAAAATGGCATCACAACGTTTAACTGCTTGTAATAGTGAAGGTGAACATTCTTTTTATGGTTCAACTCTATACATGCATTGTGTGTAAGGTACACATATATGTGAGTTGCCTATTCACGTCCTTGCCCATTTTTTAAAAAGATTTTATTTATTTATTTGTCAGAGAGAGAGAGAGAGAGAGAGAGCGAGCACAGGCAGACAGAGTGGCAGGCAGAGGCAGAGGGAGAAGCAGGCTCCCTGCTGAGCAAGGAGCCCAATAAGGGACTCGATCCCAAGACGCTGGGATCATGACCTGAGCTGAAGGCAGCCGCCCAACCAACCGAGCCACCCAGGCATCCCTTTGCCCATTTTTTTTTAATTGGTGCTTGTCTCTGTCTTCTGGATTTGTAAAAGCATGTTTTTTAAAGACTTTTATTTATTTATTTGAGAGAGAGAAAGAGCAAGAGCATGAGCCAGGGGAGAAGTAGAGGGAGAGGGCCAAGAAGACTCAGAGCTGAGCACAGAGCCCAACACAGGGCTCGATCCCAGGACTCTGAGATCACGACCTGAGCTGAAATCAAGAAGAGTTGGACACAACCAACTGAGCCACCCAGGTGCCCCAAAGCATTCTGTATGTTAAGGAAAGTAAGAGTTTTGATTTTCTGGTGAGATATGTAGGAGAAGAAATCCAACAATTACTTACCCATATGGGACTGTAGGCTCAAGGAGAATTCAGGACTGGGGTATGAATTTAGGAGTGGGAGGTATGAAACTGGATGTGTTCTCCAAGAGACAGCACAGAAAAGAGATGGAGATTGAATATAGGAAATGCCCACAAGTAAGGAATGGGAGGATGGAAAGGATTCTTCCACACGAGGGAAATGATCAGAAAAATAAGACATGACCCAATAGTTTTCAAGCACCAGAGGCCAAGTTTGAAGTCAGGAAGAATTACAGAGAAATAACCATTAATCTGAAATTTGGTGAATTTGGTGACTTTAGAATGCTTATTTCTGCTGCATCTTTTTACCTAGTGTCTATCCAATACACAAAAATCAACTGGAAGGTTTGGGGAAAGAGGGGACATGGGATCTGGTTACTGTGTTTTTCTTGCTAAGATTTGAGAAGGAAACTTTTTGTCTCAGTGCTTATAGTTGAGAAAGCTTCAAAAATGTATTTGTGTATATATTTCCTGCTTTAGGAAATCCTGTCTAGCGAGGACCATTGACTCTTGTTTTGATAAATCTTATAAGATGTCAAGGTCATTATTATGAGTATTAGTCCTCATTGTTCAGAGTTAAATATGTAGAGGTAAAAAGGACACTGGACTGAATGTACACTGACCCCAGGACAGCCCCTGGAAGTTTCTGTCCTCTCCCTCATTAAAGCTCTGCTATCTTATCTCTTTCCTCTTTCTCCTTAAGGTGGCCTGATTAACTGAGGCCTTAATTACTCTGATTGCAGTTAACTGCACGTTCCCTGGATTACAATGTGTGCAAGAGAAGATGGAATTGACAACTTGGCCCAACAGTAATACCTCAAGTTATCATCTGGAGTAGCAGGTGGAACTGAGATGCCAGAAGGGCCACAGTCACCCATCTCTGGGGCACCTGGATGGCATCTGCCTTCAGCTCAGGTCATGATCCCAGGGTCCTGGGATCGAGTCCTGCATCAGGCTCCCTGCACAGTGGGGAGTCTGCTTCTCCCTCTCCCTCTGATCCTCCCCCATCCCCGACTTTTGTGCTCTCAATAATAATTATAAATAATAATAAATAATAAATAAATAATTAATTATAAATAATAATAAATAATAAATCAATAAAATCTTCTTTTTTTTTTAAGGGCCCATCTCCTGTCACCCTGCAACCTCCCTAGGAATCTATTCTGCAGAAACTCAGTATCTGTACAAAGATCCATGCACAAGGAACTGCATTACAGCATAATGACAGTACTGAAATACTAGGGGGAAAACTCATAAATGTCTGAAAATAGAAAAATATTTAACTAAATTATGGTACACGTATATTCTAGAATATTCTGCAGGCATTAAGAAGAATGCGGTAGGTCTTGGGGCACGAGGGTGGCTCAGTTTGTTGAGCACCTGACTCTTGGTTTCTGCTCAGGTTGTGATCTCGGGGTCGTGGGATGAGCCCCACATCAGGCTCTACACTCAGCGGGGAGCCTGCTTGAGGTTCTCTCTCTCCCTCTCCCTTTGCCCTCCCCCCATTCATGTGCACACGCTCTCTCTCTCTCTCTCTCCCCCTCCCTAAAATAAATAAATAAGTATGCCTGGGTGGCTCAGTTGGTTAAGCGTCTGCCTTCGGTTCAGGTCACGATCCCAGGGTCCTGGGATTGAATCCCACGTTAGGCTCCCCACTCAGGGAGGAGCCTGCTTGTCTCTCCCTCTGCCTGGGGCTACCTCTACTTGTGCTCTCTCTCCGCCAAATAAATAAAATAAAAATCTTTAAAAAATAATAAATTAAATACATAAATAAATAAATCCTTAAAAAGGAAGAAGAATGCAGCAGGTCTGTATGTTCCGATGCAAATATCTCCAAGACATATTCCAATGTAGAAAAAAGAGGCTGTAGAACAAGCAGCACAGGGGGAGGCCACATGTGCAAAAAAAAAGCCCGATATATGTGTGCTTGCGCATAAATGGATGTGAATGCATAGAAAGAAGCCAAGAAAAAATTCCCACCAAACCCAGGAACGTCGGTGGCTACCTCAGGGGAGCGATGTGGAAACGGGGGCTTACACAAGGGGCTAGTCTGTATGCTTCCGTATTATTTGATCCTTTTATAGTATGAATGTATTCACACACTACCCATGTCATTTAAAAACATTTTTAATACAAGAAAAGAGAGCTCTCACTCAGCTTTGCAGCAGGGGTAATTAGGATGCCGAATCTGAGAAGAGCTAAAAGGAAGGCAAAATGAAAGAGTGCTCCTGAGAATTGGGAGAGCCCCCCTCCCCCCCTCCCCAATTACATTTCCTGTTTTCTCCCCATCTGCAGTCACCTGCGGTTTTAAATACGTTATACCACATTTCATATCACGGGCAGAAACACCGCTCTTTCTCTTCCGCCTCGTCCCCTGGGGACACACCAATTTCATTTTTTAATTGAATATTCAAAGGTACATGTTACTAAGAACGAGTCATGGCGGTTCCAGCTGTGCAACTTGCTCCCATTGCTGTTATTCTGAAAATAAAGAGTCCCATAAGCACCCCGATGGGCAGTCCCTGTCCCCCTGTCCCCCTCCCCCACCCCACCCCTCTTCCAGCCTTGGCGGGATAGGAAGCGAGAGGTCCAGGAGGCCTCTGGGAACTGAGGATCCATTTGTATCAGTGGAGTTTCCCCACCTCCGCCTCGAGTTGGGGGCGCTGAGTTAGTAGCTGACATGTTGAAGAAGGAAACCCAAGCAAGGCACCTGGCTGGCTCAGTGGGTAGAGCATGGGACTCTTGCTCTCGGGGTCGTGGGTTCAAGCCCCACGTGGGAGGCAGAGATGACTTAAATAAATAAAGAAATACAGAAGTATGAGGCCAAAACATAAAGGTTGGAACTCATCGCGCCTTTCCCTAAACTTTCTCCTCTGGCCCGTGCACCTTGTAGAAACACTGGAAATAGGATTCACTCTAGAAGTCTTACATGTCACTTACTGGTGGGCCTGATCTCTCACACCTTTCCTTTCTCCATCTCCGTCCCAGCCCTGAATGCCGATCTTTGGGGGAGGGACAGAGGGAGAGAGAGAATCTTAAGCAAGTTCCACGCCCAGCACAGAACCCCACTTGGGGCTTGATCTCACCACCCTGAGATCATGACCTGAGTCCAAATCAAGAGCCAAAGCTTAACCGACTGCGCCCCCCAGATGCCTCTAAATACCGATCTTTTTTAAAAATTTAATTATTTTTATTAACACCAAATGTATTATTAGCCCCAGGGGTACAGGTCTGTGACTCATCAGGCGTACACATTTCACAGCACTCACCATAGCACATACCCTCCCCAGTGTCCATCACCCCAACATCCTCTCCCTCCCCCCACCCCAGCAGCCCTCAGTTTGTTTCCTGAGATTAAGAGTCTCTTATGGTTTGTCTCCCTCCCGATCCCATTAAATACAGATCTTTGATAGATCCTGCAACCCTCAGGATGATCAAAATCAAATAATAGTTCAATGATGCACAATGGAATATTAAACAGCTTATAAAGACATTTTCTAAGAATATTCAGTGACATGGGAAAATGATCACCAAATAGGCAAATAACAAAACAAAACAGAACCCTATATACACAGGATCATTCCAGTCATGGGGGAAAGCATATATATATATATATTTTTTTTAATTTTTATTTATTTGACAGAGAGACACAGCAAGAGAAGGAACACAAGCAGGGGGACTGAGAGAGGGAGAAGCAGGCTCCCGGCCAAGGAGGGAGCCCGATGCGGGGCTCGAGCCCAGGATTCTGGGATCAGGACCTGAGCCAAAGGCAGAACCTTAATGACTGAGCCACCCAGGCGCCCCGCCTAAATGTATTTTTTAAAGCTTGGAAGAATATACAATTGACTCTTGAACAACGCAGTTTGCATTGCCTGGGTCCACGTATGCATGCATTTATTCCCCATAAATACAAGAAAGGACTACAAATGTGTTTTCCCTTCCTTATGCTTTTCTTTTTTTAAAAGATTTTATTTATTTATTAGAGAGAGTGGGGGAGGGGAAGCAGAGGGAGAGAGAGAGAAAATCTCAAGCGGACTCCGAGCTGAGCAAGGACTCACTACTGAGGGCAGAGCTGATGTGGGACTTGAACTCACGACCTCACGACCTGAGCCGAAATCAAGAGTTGGACTCTTAACTGACTGAGTCCCCCAGGCGCCCCCCTTATGGTTTTCTTAGTAACATTTTACTTTCTCTAGCTTACTTTCTTGTAAGAATACAGTGTGTCATACAGATAACATACAAAAGATGTGCTAGTCCTGCTATTCCTGTTACGGGTACAGCTTCCAGTCAGCAGTAGGCTTGTGAGTAGTTAAGTTTTGGGGGAGATGAAAGTTATACGTGGATTCTTGATTCTTCACTGCGGGGGGGGGGGTTTAGCACCCCCAACCCCTGTGTTGTTCAAAGTCAACGTTATACCGAAATGGTGACAACACTTACTTTTGGGGGTGCCTGGGTGGCTCAGTTGGTTAAGCATCTCCCTTTGGCTCAGGTCATGATCCAGGGTCCTGGAATTGAGCCCCGCATCCGGCTCAGGGGAAGCCTGCTTCTCCCTCTCCCATGCCCCCTGCTTGTGTTCCCTCTTTCGCTGTCTCTCTCTCTGTCAAATAAATAAATAAAATCTTTAAAAAAAGATACTTTTGGGTAAAGGGAATGTGGGCACTGTTGCTTTTCTGGGTCTTCCAAATGTTCAACAGTAGGTATCTTTTACCTTTTGAGGGGGCAGATTTTATTTTTATAATCAGAGTAGAAAAATGTCATATTTTTTTGAAGATTTTCTGACGATGCTTTCCAAGACAAGAGAAGTAGCCTCAGATATTTTGGCAAAATCTTCAACCACAGCTACGAGAAAGGTGCCTTACATATAGATAATCAGAAAATCCGGTTAAGTAGTCCACTTTGGGGCAGTTTTATTGTATTGTAATACAATAAATGTAAACATTTATTTTCCCAATACGAGAACAAAGCCCTATTATTATCCTTACTATAACATTATATATACATCACTTATTATACGGTATAAGTTATTATTATAAGGATTCATGGGAACCAGACGTCAAATCACATATCTGCAAACATCCAGAAAAACTGCTTGCTGCAGCAATCAGGTGGCTGAGAGCCCTCTCCACGGCCTCCAGTCGGGGGAGTGGACGCCACTGTATTATCAGCCCTAAGAACCACAAAAACACTGATAAGTTCCCAGAGATTAAAATAAAAACAAAACCCTCCAGTGTGTCTCCCATGGCAAATGTCAGGATTTCCCTCCTGCAGATTAAGCCAGGCTAAGAGGAAACTGACAAGAGTGGCAATGCCCTGAATTGGGAGAGAGACATTTGGAAGGGGGGGGGCCTTTCCAAGGAGAGAGAAGTCTTGCCGACCTGGGACTTTCAGTGGGGGAGCAGCTTTGGGGACCCTGGGGAAGCACAAAGGAAACCATCTTTACCATGCAGGGAGAAGGCCCATTTATGGCAAATCCAATAGAAGAAACTCTGGATTTTAATACACCAGATCAGTTCCTGAGTGGCTTTTCATTCTATAAAAGGGTTCACAGCAGGATTCCATTAAATGGCCAGCTCTCCTAATGCATTTAAAATGGGATTCAAATAGACAGAAATTCAGCCATCATGTACCTTTATAGGAAGACAATAGCTCACTACACCTATGGGTAGACCATCTGAACCGCTGTTTCTGTTCCGCTTACAGAGACCCTGCTGAGCTCAAAGCACAGACTGGCCTTTCCCCCAACTCTCTCCCCACCCTGCTCGATGGAGGAGTCAAAGCAGGGAAGAGGTGGAGTTCAAGTCGGCCACCTGGGACAGAAGTAGAAGCAGGCTAGAGTCTACGAGAAATTAAGCTGGAGAACAAGGAAACAGAAGGACCATACAGCGTTAGAGCTGGTCGCGGCCCTGAAGGCTCACCTACGCCAACCCGCTCATTTTGCAAAAGGGGAAACAGTCTGAGAGAGAGGAAGTGACTTGGCCCAAGTCACGGAGGGGTTTTGGGGCAGAGAGCAGAGCGGTGCAGGGCTCCCGGCCCTGGCGAGCGCAGGGACACTTTAAGGTGGGAAAGCTTGACTCCAAGTTGGCAGGTATATTCCTTCAAGCTGCTAAAGTTCTGGGGGCATTGGGCTTGTGGCTTAAGGACAGTCAAGAGGGACAAGGGTCACGGATCACGACCTGGACCCCTGTGTGCTCACCGAGGTGGGTCTGGCCCATGGAGGGCAACTGAGGCAATCTGATTTGGGCCTAATTAAGCCTGAGCCCCAGGGCCACCTAACCCAACTAGTCAGATTCTAGGTAAAAGCCAGTTCCATCTCGGGCCAGGGGCCACTCCTGCTGGTAGCAGGTCACCTTTCCACATAAAGCCAGATTCCCTCCAGGCTGGGCTCTTTAAACAGAGTTTTCGAGGTGTTCTGGCCACTGTTATCTCTAATCTGCTTTTTAAAAAAAGAAAAGAAAAAAAGCTTTACTCACAGGCCTCTGGATGAATGCCCAGTTGTCCTCTAGGGAGCCTGAATTTGCCTCTGCCTCCATCTGGTCTCATTTAAAGTGGATCTAAGAAAACCCAGTTCCTGCCTCCGCGCCGGTGCTCAGAGCCGGGGCCTCCGCTGGGAAAGGAAACTCGGCACCGCCTCACACCTCATCAGGGTCAGAAAGCAGAGATCTGTGGCCGTTACCCCAGGGCCTTCTTTAGGGGGCTCCAGGGGGCCCTGCCAGGAGAAACCTGAGCCCTGATCCTGTCTCCCCATCTCCCCACCCCGGAAAAGGCCTGCAAATCTTTTCCCCAGTCACCTTTAAGTGAGTGGAACAGATGACCCAAGTCCAGGGCCAGCAAGGAGCACGCGGCATAATTCTCACCCTCCTTGAGCACATATGTGGCCTCCTTCCTCTTGCAGGCGGTGGAGAAACCCACAGTTTCAAATCCCAGCAGCAGAAGCCTCCTCCTGCCAAACCGAGGAGGAAGGGTCTGTGTTTCTAATTTATTCGGCTCCTCCCCCACCCCCCTAGTTGTTACTTAAAATAATCCATCATTACACGGCTGGTGGCTCCAAGATTTTTATTTAAAGCAATATGGGAAGAAAGAAAAAAGAAAACCCACACGTAACCCATGACTGCGCTATTTGGGATTGAAGCGGAGAATCTTTTGACCATCACGGAGTCTTCAAGGCATCCAAGGATAATCTCCTCTGAGCTACACCCTCCCCCACCACCGGGTGCACTGGGGTGGGAAGGAATGCAGTGAAGAGAGGGGGAAGTTAGGGTCTGGCAGGATTTTTATTTCTTAGAAACGTCGCAAAAAGGGCAGGTTTGGTTGTTCTAACGGATCTGTGTCATCTGGTGTGGGTCTCACTGTTTCAGCCACTGAACAACACTAACACAGACTAAGTCCCTTGGTCTCCCTGTACCCATAAAAGAAGAAAACACGAAGACTCGTCCAGGAAATATATTTGGAGACCGTTGAAAGAAACCTGTTCCACTTATCCATGGTATTCTCTTTCCTTTCTCTTCTCCTTCTCTTTCTTGAATGTGGTCCAAAGAGTACACACCACTTACAAGCCCTTCTCAGTTGTTCGTGCTAATACAAAACCATGGCTCTGATAATCCAGAAACCCAGGCAAGTCTAGAAATCAGTCCTGTTTGGTTTTGGAATACCTTTTTCCAGGGGTCTATCTTCCTAATTAGTTTTGCTCAGGCTCATGCAACGGGTGTGTTCCCTTACAGCGCGCAAAGGGAGGGGCCATGCTGGGTAACAAAGCCAGCAATTAACGGAAAATTTACAGCAGAGGCTCCGCAAGGTAAATGCTATGCACATGACTGCAGATCAAAATCTCATTATACTATACAGACAAATCGCTCAGCTGTAATGCAGTTTTGTAATAAGAACACTGCTAACACTCAACATTTCCAGGATTTAGGAAATGAAAGGAAACGGGGCCGATTCCTGCCTGTCATTGGCGGG
>PISX010004623.1:0-55645 GCA_004024625.1 Mellivora capensis | reverse complement strand
CACCCATCTTCACACCCACCCCCTTTCTTAGCCAAAGCCCTTAGGAGGCCTTTCCGGTCACCCACCACCCGTACTGAAGGCGGATTGGGTCCGCTGGTAATGAATTCTTACAGCAGGCCACAGTTCAGCTGTGTAACACTGATCACAATGATAATTACATAGGTATTTAAGTCTGCCTCCACTACTAGATCGTAAACTCCCTGAGGGAAGGGACCGTATGCCTTTGGGGGGACGGAACATTGTCATTTCCCCAGCTTTTTTTTTCTTTTTTAAAAATATTTTATTTATTTATTTGACAGACAGAGATTACAAGTAGGCCTAGAGGCAGGCAGAGAGAGGGGGAGGGAAGCAGGCTCCCTGCTGAGCAGAGAGCCCAAAGCCACCAGCTCGATCCCAGGACCCTGGGATCATGACCTAAGCCGAAGGCAGAGGCTTTAACCCACTGAGCCACCCGGGTGCCCTGTCCCCCCAGCTTTTCTTTGGAAAAGTCTCAAACACAGAAAAGTCAGAAAATAGTACCATGATCAGCAATGGTTTAGATCATCTTGGTTTAGATTCAATGATTTTTAATATTGGAGGCCGTGCAAATTTTCTTTTTATGTTTAAAGATTTATTTATTTATTTGAGAGAGAGAGAGAGTGCAGGAGTGTGCGAGCAGGAGGGAGGGAGGGCAGAGGCGGAGAGAGAATCTCAAGCAGATGTCCAGCTGAGCACGGAGCCCTCCCCCATGCCACACTTGATCCCATGACCCTGAGATGATCAGGACCTGAGCTGGTAGGAAGAGACGGCTGCTCAACTTCCTGAGCCATCCAGGCACCCCAGCCATGTAAATTTCCCTCTGTGCTGTGTCCTCAGTGGAGGTATGGGTACATACTGGGGTTTTGCTCTCCCCGCTTGGAGTAGAATATTCCTTTTAGTGAGGCAGGGAGCTTCCAGGGGGAATGGAGGGTAAATGCCATTTGGTAGCAAGACTAGAATGCAGAGGCAGACGTCTCCCAGCCTGTAGGCAGTTCCCCGGGTAGGGCAGA
Source organism: Mellivora capensis (assembly GCA_004024625.1). Classification (NCBI taxonomy): domain Eukaryota; kingdom Metazoa; phylum Chordata; class Mammalia; order Carnivora; family Mustelidae; genus Mellivora; species Mellivora capensis. Next base: position 54,617 of record PISX010004623.1, on the reverse strand, counting down.
GTGAGTCCCTGCAAGATCTTTCATTAGGGAGAAAGACCATTCCCCGGCTGCCAGCGGAGGCCAGCATCACTGTCCACCTTGTGGGACTGGTTCAAGCCAGACTCAATGAGCTGTTCCTTTTACAGGCCAGCACTTAACAGTCTGGACCTAAAAATGCAACACTGAAAGAAACAGCTCAACGAAAAAGCCAGAAAATGCAGCCCCTGAGGCCTGCTGGGCTGTGGCTTTCTACGTGACCTTGGACGAGTCATGTACCCTTAAAGAGTATATATTAATAGCAGCCCAAGTCACGTCACAGGTAGAGGCTGGGAGTGGGGACAGCCCAGGAATCTTCTAAAGTTCTCTAATTATTTCACAGTGTCCACAATCTGTCTCTCCAACTAGACCGTAAGCTTAAAAGCCAGGAGCAGGGCGCCTGGGTGGCTCAGTCCTTTAAGTGTCTGCTTTTGGCTTCAGTCGTGATCCCAGGGTCCTGGGATCATCCCAGATCGGGCTCCCTGCTCAGCAGGAAGTCTGCTTCTCCTTCTCCTCCCCACTCATGCTCTCTCGCTATCTCTGTGTCTCTTGTCTCTCAAATAAATAAATAAAATCTTTTAAAGAATTTTTTAAAAAAATTTAGGGCGCCTGGGTGGCTCAGTGGGTTAAAGCCTCTGCCTTCGGCTCAGGTCATGATCCCAGAGTCCTGGGATCGAGCCCCGCATCGGGCTCTCTGCTCAGCAGGGAGCCTGCTCCCCCTTCTCTCTCTGCCTGACTCTCTGCCTACTTGTGATCTCCGTCTGTTAAATAAATAAATTTTAAAAAATTAAAAAAAAATTTTAATTGAAAAAAAAAGTCAGGAATTATGTCTGCTACTTTTTTTTTTTGGTCGAGTTCACCAGGGCTAGCCACAGTGCTGGACACTTATCGATCAAAAGTCAACCAGTGGACACAATGGAGAAAAGGTTTTGGCATGCAGAATCTTCGTGGTGTTCATTCAGATGGGACGGGATTGGATTGCGTACTCAAGAGCTGAACTTCCAAGCAGCATGCATGCCCAGAGAAGGGTCCTATCCAACAACTCCATGGCCTTTTTTAAGTCACTAATGATGTTACCTAACTAGCCATGGTGACCTTCAACTGATTCTGGAAAGAACACTTCCCCCGTCATGCACACAGCAGAGTTCTGCTTGGATGGCACCATGTCTCAGAGCTCATTCAAAAGAACTCCTACGCTAGGCACACTTAAGTTGATTCTCCAGTCTTCTCTTCCCGAGCCCTGGATACGTGTTCCTTGGAAGAAACAAGCAGCAACCAGACACCCAAGGTCTCCTGAGTTAATTCCATCTTCCCCTGGTGAATTACAACTTCTTGCAGACACAAAGGAGAGCAGAGAGACAAATGACACATAAACAAGAGCTTTACAGACTGGAGGGGGGGGGCAGGGAGAGTGACGTCAGTCTTCCCAGAAACACATTTATCCTGATAACAAGGTCTCAAGTGCTTGGGCTGCTCTCTCAGCTTCAGAATCTGGTTTACAATTATCTTCTTCATCATACAGTATGGGCAAGGCCAGCCAGAGCAAACTGGAACCACGCAAAGCAAACCAAAAGGCCCTAAATCACCTCCATCCACCCCCCCATCCGCCAAACAAAGAGGACCTCTGGGTTGCCTCAATCTGCCTGAGGTGAAACACAACCTTCTGGAATGTTCCCCATTAGGACATCTGCCCTGCAATCCTAATCCAGACAAGGGGGACTGGTGAGAGAGCAAGGACAGGTCGATGCAAATTAATTAACTGACAAGAAAAATCATTAGCGTCCTTTTTGGTCACTAAAGACAGGGCAAGTGTAATCCAGGAGACTTAATCCCTCTACTTAAGCCATGCCATCTCTAAAATGCAGGTAACAGGGACGCCTGGGTGGCTCACTTGGTTAAGTGGCTGCCTTCGGCTCAGGTCATGATCCCAGCGTCCTGGGATCGAGTCCCACATTGGGCCCTTACTCGACAGGAAGCCTGATTCTCCCTCTGCCTCTGCCTGCCACTCTTGTCTTCCTGTGCTCGCTCTCTTGCTCTCTCTCTCTGACAAATAAATAAATAAAATCTTAAAAAAAAATAAAATGCAGGTAATAGGGAGCAGAAAAGCACTCTGGGAACCTTCAAAATGCCACAGCAATAAATATGACAGTGCCAATCTCAGAGAGAAGAGAATTCTATCAAATTCCATGATCACAGAGCCCTGTCTACCTACTCCTGGTCCTCCTGCATCACGACAATGTAAAGATCTGGTTCTGGGGTCTGCAGGGGTTGGGGAGGTTCAGAAGAAATCATCCTGCCCTTCCACACAGAGACAAGAGGGTGGAAAAAATTCATATATATCCTGTAGAGAAAATACAACTGGATTCTGGATTCAGATTTTGAAAACAAAAATGAATCAATTTCAATTACAACAAATACCTGGAAGTTTGGGGGGGTTGGGGTTTTGTTTGTTTGTTTGTTTTAGCGCTGGAATTACAGTGCATAGACTATTTCCCTAAATAAGTAAGCCACAAGGTTTAAAACTTTTGTGTGTGTGGCTCAGAGATCTTCATCCAGTAGTATATGGTGTTATGGGGTTCACCTACCCCTACTTCACTCTTCCTCACCATAGAGTGAGTGAGGGTAACTGCGGGCTTCTGAAGACCTCCGATACCACGGAGGAAGAGAAAGGTTAGACTGTTCCCCCAAATGGAATCACCCCCTCCCTTTACAACCAAACTTCTGGTCTAAAAAAACCCCAAACAAATATGGAGCCTCAGGTCACTTCAGTTACGGTTTCTCTGAACATCCCAGGCTGGAAAACTTCGGTTCTTTAAAAGAAGGTTTTGTTTGTTTGTTTTTTGTTTTTCCAGAGTCTGTTGCCAACAAAATGAGACGGCACCGCTTTTGCAAGCCTCACACTTATTTTCCTGAGTCCCCATAGAAAGAAGCCATCTGCACAGGTTACACGCAACACGCACCCGAGGCAGACCCCCAGGGGCCGGCAAACCGCCGGTCAAGGTATCCAGAAACATGCCAAAACACGCAGCCACCCCCTCCAGACCAGCGAGCTGCACACACACGCACACACGCACGCACACACGCGCGCACACAAGGGACCCAGAGGCACCCGGCACAAGCAGAGAGGGGTCGGGACACACGGACACACGCCACGGAGGTGAGCGCCCACAGAGAAACAGGCGGACGCATCTAGGGTCACGGACAGCCCCGGCGCCGCCACCCGCCCGGGAGGCACGAGTGCGCGCGCGTGCACTCGGACGCATACGGTGATACACACACACAGACGCAGTCACATATGTAATGCATATGGAGAAACCCTACCCCAGCCAGTCACCTCCCCACCCCCCTCCCACCACTAACCGCCTCCTGCTCAGGGCTCACCCCAGCCCCGAGCCCCTCTTCCGCAGGAGGCCCGGGTCCCGGGGAGGGAGGTGCTGGGCGCAGGGCGGAGGGCGGCCCGACGGCCAGAAGAAGCGAGACCAGGGAGCCTGGGACCCCAGGGCTTCGCGGCTGGTTCGGTCATTCATTCGGCAACGCCCCAGTGGCGCGGCGGCAGCTGCAGCGAGGGAGGCGGCGGCGCTCACTGCAGCCCTAGGGCAATGCAAGTTCAGCGGCCGGCCCGCAGCCTCCGCCAGGCCCGCTCATCCGTCCGCCACCCGCGGGGACAGGCTGGGGGAGTGAGCCGCGGACCCCGGGAGCAGAAGTCCCGCCGCGCCTTGACTCCTGGATGCTGCCCGCTGCCCTCGCCGCGGCCGTGGCGGCGGCCAGGTCTCCTCCGCCCTTCCCAGGCCCCCGGTCCCTGGCGCCGGCACCCCAGCCGGTCACTCACCACCTGGCGAGCTATATCGGTCGCTGCCATCGCTCCTGCGTCCGCCAGGGCTGCCACGGGTGCCGCCGCCACCAGAGCTAGAGCACAAGAAACAGCCGAGCTTCTCCGACAAAGAGAAAGTGTTACACTTCGGGCGCGACCAAGTCCGGTGGGGGGAGGTGCGAGGGAGGGGCCCCCGCGCCGCCGCTCCAGCCCCGACCTCCCCTCTATCGCCCACCCCCTCGGAAGTGGGGTATGGAGAGGGGGCGGATTTCTCGCCCCGCTTCCCCCTGCAGCGAGCCCAGTTCCAGTTCTCCCTGCAACCTCGGCTGTAGGCCTTTGCGAAGGGGGGCGGGGGCTCCCCTCGGTGACCACGTCCTCTGCCCCCCCCGCCACTGGGCTCCGTGGTACGTCCCGACCTCTGCTGAATTGTCACACCCCCCTGCTCTCGCCTTACATCCCAGAGTCCCCAGACCCCGGAGGCTGGAAGGGAGCCCCTGCCCCTCCCCCTCCCGCGCACAGCTTGGCAGCTGAGCTCTGCAGTCCTCCTCCCCCTCCTCCCAGCCCCCTGTACCCCCTTTTCCTCTCCACGGAGATCTCAGGGTGCTCCGATGGGAGCGCCCGCGGCTGGAGACGCGAGGCTCCTCTACACCTCCTCCCACCCCCCATGGCCCGGGAGGGGGCAGCTGCGGCACCTGCCGCTCCACAGTGGAGGTTAGATAGAGGGGGCAGTTGGGGGGATCCGCACTGCGGCCCCGCAACTGAGCTGTGACGTGCGGAGTCCGGGGCCCGCAGACTCGAGGTCCCCTTCTGCCCCGGGGTTTCCAAGCCTCGGATGCTGTAGGCTGTAATTTCGTGGAGCCGAGCTCATCATTCCTGGGTCCTTCATACGGACGGACCCCTCACTCCTCTCCCCGCCAAGCCCTAGAAGCTCAGCGTGTGAGCGGGGGTTCAGACCACGACCCCCCTCTAGCGCCTGGGTCGCCAGGGAGTCTCAGAGGAGGAGCTTGGGGATGAAGACCCCTAGCTCTGTCGAGCGGGATGTGCGAGTGACGGGGAGCGGCCTCCGGTGGCTCTGTCCCGCCCGGATTTCTCCTTCACCTTCGCTCAGCCCGGGAGAAGGCGGCCGGCGGTGCGCAGGGAGAGCGTCCGAAGGCAGAGGCTGTGCCAGCCCGCTTTCCTTTTCCTCCTGGCCAGCCGCCGCCGCGGGCCCTCTCCCTCGCTCTCGGTACCTCTCCCCCTCGCCCTCGGCACCTCTCCCCCTCTCCAGCCCTGACGCCCCCGACCCCTCCTGGGGAGTGGCCCCTTGCTGGCTCCCTAGGACTCGCGAGCCCTAGCCGACTTGGCGTGTCCGAAGCCCTAACTGGCGGACACTGCGCTCCACTCCTCCGCAAGGCTGGTGCCCTGGTCTCGGAGAGGCGCCCAGACCCCCAAGAGGAACCCGGGACCTCAGGAGGAGGCAGACCCATGAGCAAAAGCCGGGACAGCGAGGTGGCCGGGATAGGATAGAGGAGGTGGTCCCACAGCGGCCCAAAGTCGGGAGCGGCTGAGGGGGAGGCAGGAGGTAGGAAAAGGAGAAAAACAGGAACCAAGGAGGGAGAAGGAAAAGGGAGCCCATGCCGAAGCCCGGGCCTGGGGAGAAGGAGGGAAGGCAGAGAAATGGGGTGGCCACATGAAGTGCTTTCCTGGCACTTGGTTCCACCTGGGGGACAGTGCTTCTCACACCGCGGCAGGGAGCCTTCTAGGTGCGGTGTGCCCCTTGAGAACAGGGACTCCACAAAATGCACCCCCAGTGCCTAGTTCGGGGTCTAGCACTCAGGAAGCTTCCAATTCAGCGTTTCCTGAACGCTGGGGGAACGCAAGGGGGCGGAGGATTGGGATGGGAGGTGGGGGAAGGGGGCGGGTCCAGAAGAAAGAGACACAGGGAGGGGGTAGCACAGCCGTGAAGAGCCAAGTATTGAGGGTGCCCCATTGAGGGTGCCCCCTGTGTGCCGGTCATTGCGCTAGAGACCCAGGAGAGGCCAAAAGAGAGGAGCCTGGCACAACCAGGGACCAGCACAGGGGAGTTCAGGAGACAGCGTGGGCCCTCGGGCAGATGGTGATGGCAAGGAACAGGGGCAGCTGTAGTCTCCGAGGCCCACCAGGGTGCTGGGGCAGGGTCTTGGGGAGCCGCCGGGCCCTGGATTGGGGTGGCAGCAATAGGCGGGACCAGCGCTGTATATGGGGAACCTCTGTAAGGCTGTGCCCAGACCGCATGGGGGCGGGGAGTCGGAGGTGACTGCCCCCTCCCGGCTGGGTGTCTGGGAAGGAGACAGGTCCTCCCTGGCAAAGGCTAGGCTGTGGTGGTGGACGGAGAAGGGCCCGAGGTCACTAAATGATCAGGACGTGGGACTTGGGTGGTGGCGGCACCAGAGGGGCGCATCTAGAAGCCAGAGGTGAGAACTGATACCCAGAGCATCAGGGAGCCCAGCGGAGCCAGGAGGAGGGCCTGGTGCAGCTGGGCTTTCCAGGAATCCTGCGTGCTCTCTGGGGTACTGCCCACCCCCCAGCGCCCTAACTTCCCCCTACCAACTCCCCCCCCTCCATCCCCCACCTTAGCACTCAGTGCTGCCCAAAGCTCGATACATTTCAGCCCTTCCAGGAGGTACCTTAGTTCAAAATCCTTGGTGCCCTGCCGAAGTGACCCACTCCACCTGCCCGTCCCTAGGGACCCTCAGAACCTGGGAGGCCCCCCTCCTCCAGAAATCTGGACCTCCAGACTGGAACCAAGTGTGTAATTCAAGTCTCCTGGAACCCTTTGGTCCCTCTCTGAGATCTGCTGCTTCAAGCCCTTGCTAGGTCCTGGGCATCCCGGGTTTCTGCGGGCTGTGGGGTGGTATTGACGTGGGACTAGGTGTGCATTTGTATGTGTCAGTGTGTGTGTCAGCTACACGTCTGTGTGTTTCAGCATGTGTCAGTGTGTGTGTGTGTTGGCTTGTATTTACTCCTTTTGTGTTCGTTGGTGTGTGTCTGCCGGTGTGTGTCTGTTTCAATGTGTGTGTCTGTGTTGATGTGTATGTCGGAGTGTATTTTCAGTGTGTTGGTATGTGTGTAAAAGTGTGAGTGCCAGTGTTGTGTGCTGGTGTGTGTGTGTCCGAGTGGGTATGTGTTTGTGCAGAGAGGTTTCAGCTCACTGTGTTCTGGGCTTTACATACCTCGGCCTCACTCAGTACAGTGGGCAGATCACTGAGAGGCGTGCATTACAGTGTTTACTTCAACAAAGAGGTCCGGACCCTCCCTGGGTTGGGGTCTCCCAATCTTTGGTCCCGGGTTACCTGCCCAGGTACAGCGTGGGGTCAGTTTCTTCCTTGAATGTCTCTCCCCCTTGATGAGTGCCACAAAAGATCCGCTTCATGAAGAGGCATGGTGGGCCCTGGGGCGCTGCTGTGAACTCATGACCATGATCCATGTGCTCTGGGGGGATCCCTCGGCCCCAGCGCGGTGTCTGGCTGGTGCTCAATCCATGTTTGTTGAGTGAATGAATGAACGGAAGCATTTAAACGTGCTGTTTTCAGTGTTTCCACTGTCCTTGAGCCCTGGCCCGCTCAGCGCTTTCCCAGGGCCAGCAGGTGACTGTCATTAGCATGCTAATGTTGTTTGTGGAACCAGACTCCCGGGGAGGGGAAATGGCTACCGTGCTAGATGGGAGTGGATCCTAATCGGAGCCAAGCTTTAGAAAGGTCAGTCCCTGCTGGGGTAGGGGAGTGGCTAAAACTGAGCGGGGAGGGAAAAGAGGGTGATGAAATGGAGCTAAGAGCTCAGGAAAGCTTTTGTCCTGAAATGGTGGCTTTATGGAAGGAGGAAGGGAGGGATAGTAGCGTTGGGCTACAGAACACTCTGAAAAGATCAGGAAGTTGGAAGAGGAGGACAAAGCAAAGCAGAGGGGAAAATGATCTGGGATGAAACAAATCCAGATGTGCTGACAGAATCAGAAACTCAGTAAAGGGGCGGAGTCAAGGCGAAGTAAGGATTCCTTTGTGCTTTATTACCCGCCGCCCCTGGTTTTGCACTGATGTATCCCAGTGGTTCTCAAAAATGTGGTCTTTGTCTAGCAGCATCCCCTAGGACATTAGTAGAAATGAAAGTTCCCAGCCCCAACCCAAGACCCACTGAATCAGACCCTAGAGGGCTGGGACCCAGCAACTCGGGGGTTTGAACTTAACGCTGAAGCGTGAGAACCACCGGTTCATCTGAAATCTAGCCCACGGAGGGATGCGACACAGGACTGGTAAGGTTCGGTAGGATACAGAGGGAAAAGCTTGGAGCCTGGGCTCCAGGAACGATGGCAGATCCTGGTGGATTTCTACATGGACAGCATAAAGTTAGAGTCCGTTGGGTTGGGGAAGGGGTGCCAAAAAAGGGTACAGATGGCGCCCCTGTAGGGAGCTAGAAGATTCTAAAAATAAACTTCACTCTCTTTGCAAATGTATTCATTTAATCCACAAATACGCCCCAAGTCCCCGCTGCATATCAGCCAGAGATCTCAAGAAAAGGTGGGTGAGGAGAATCCCTTCCTCGACCCGAGGGAGCTCCCAGGCCAGTTGGCAGATAGCTCCATAAACAAGCAGTGACGTCATCAGTCCGGAGCAAGACCTTGGGGAGATAGAGACCCAGAGAGATGGAGAAAGTCACCTGAAAGGAGAGTCATTGGATAGTCTTGAACAATGAGTAGTAGGTCATCTGATCATCAAGGGGGGAGGGGTTGGGGGGGTAGGCAGTAGAAGAATGGTATTTGTAAAATCACAAGACAGCGACCATTTAGCGAATTCCAAGTCTTGGCCCCGGGGAGGTGAGGGGTGCTGTGGCTATAAATGAATCTGGAAGATAAGATGGGGTCAGATCTGGAAGCATCGCATTGGTCGTGCCAAAGAGTTTAGAATTCACATTCCAGAGTAAGGGTTCTCAAGTTGTGCTCTCCAGGGACAAGGCCTGTTCAGTCTGGAAACATGCCCGCCGCAAATGGATGGATGCTCAGAGTGGAAAAAAAAATCAGATAATGGGTAGAAATTTCTCTATTTTAACTTTTTTTAACCATAAATTTCCCCTAAATCTTTGACAGATGCTCCTGCTTATCTGCTAGCGAGCAACAAAATGAATGAACAAGAAGCAAATGAATATTAAACAGACAATCCCAGTATTGATCGTGCTTAATTCAACAGTTTATTTTTTTCATGGACATCTGTGCCTGTGGCTATGATTTCATATTGCACACACATAATGTGGACATATTTTCTGCTAGCAGAAGTATTCTTTTGAAAAGTGTTTTATTTCTTTTTTTTAAGATTTTATTTATTTATTTGTCAGAGAGAGGGAGCGAGAGAGCGAGCACAGGCAGACAGAGTGGCAGGAGAGGCAGAGGGAGAAGCAGGCTCCCCGCCGAGCAAGGAGCCCAATGTGGGACTCGATCCCAGGACGCTGGGATCATGACCTGAGCCGAAGGCAGCTGCTTAACCAACTGAGCCACCCAGGCGTCCCTATTTCTTTATTTTAAAAAAAGATTTTATGTATTTATTTGAGAGAGAGAGATTGAGTGAGAGAGCGGCAGAGGGAGAGGGAGAAAAGCAGACTCCCCACCAAGCAGGAAGCCGGTTATGACGGGGCTTGATCCCAGGACTCCGGGACCTTGACCTGCAACGAAGGCAAACAGGTAATCTACTGAGCCCCCCAGGCGCCCCTCCCCCACAGTGCTTCTTATGGAGGCAGCTGCCTAGACCCCACCTTGGACCTGCTGACTCAGACTCTGCGGAGGGGGGGGGCGCAGGTTTGTAACAAGCCTCCCAGGGGCATTGCTGGAGAACTGGTGCGTGAATGGTCATTGAGCAGTGGCATGACACAGTGACATTTGTGTCCACACAGGTCACTCGAATCACCACCTGAAGAACTGATTGAACGAGGGCATAGACAGAGACCCAAAGGCCGGTTGGGAGGCTACCCCAATAGTTCTAGGCTGGCTTTCTACATTGGGCAGGAGCCAGAACTCAAGAGAAGTCTGAGCTGATGGCCCACATCATGATGAACTAGTTATCCTTCTACCCTGATCTGGACCCACAGATTTAGACAAACAATACAATTTTGTGTTCCCTCCAACAATTCTTATTTGCCAAAATTAGCCCTCGGTGGTCTACCCGGAGTCACAGAGTTCATCTAAGATGCAGAATCCTGTAAAATGCATTGCCCACCTACCATACCTAGGGCACTCACCACACTAGGCACTGTGGGAGGGATAAAGAAATATAACGTATGATTTCTGTTCTCAGGGAAATGTCTCACCGAGGCAATTCGCCTTGTGTGCGCGAAAAGTCAGGTAGTAAGTACCAAATGTGCCATAAGCAGTCTCTAACACGCACCATAGACAGTAAATACCAGGGCTTTTTTTCTTAACCTGGTGGTGGTCACAGGGGTATTTGCTTTCTAAATACCGATTTTTGCTGTATATGCTTTTGGAACTCTTCTGAAGTGTGTTACATTTCACAGAATAAAAAAACGGTTTAAAAAGACAAGGGGTGCCTGGCTGGCTCTGTTGGCCGAGCGCACAACTCTTGGTCTCGGCATTGTGAGTTTGAGTCCCACATAAGGTGTGGAGACTACTTAAAAATATAAAATCTTTAAAAAAGATTTTTTAGGGGGCACCTGGGTGGCTCAGTGGGTTAAAGCCTGTGCCTTCGGCTCAGACCATGATCTCAGGGTCCTGGGATCGAGCCCCACATGGGGGGGTCTCTGCTCAGCAGGGAGCCTGCTTCCCCCACCCCCCCGCCCGCCTGCTGCTCTGTCTACTTGTGATCTCTCTCTCTCTGTCAAATAAATAAAATCTTTAAAAAAATTTTTTTTTAGGGATGCCTGGGTGGCTCAGTTGGTTAAGCATCTGCCTTCGGCTCAGGACATGATCCCAGGACCTTGGGATCAAGCCCCACATCAGGCTCCTTGCTCAGCTGGGAGCCTGCTTCTCCCTCTGCCTGCTGCTCCCCCTGCTTATGCTTTCTCCCTCTCTCTGAAAAATAAATAAAAAATTTTTAAAAAAAGACTGAGTTCTGTGGTTTGAATGATATCAGTCAACAGTTCCTAGACATGGTACAGAATCTAGAGAAACAAGGTCTCTACCCACTGCCCTTATAGTCCACAGATGAACCACACGCACCATGAAAGGTCTGCAATATGAGATGGTGGGGGGGTCTGTGCCTGGCGGGCTCATTTGGTGGAGCATGCGACTGTTGATCTTGGAGCCCCATGTTGGCGATAGAGTTTGAAAAAAAAAAAGAACTGAAAAAAAGATGGTAATGACACATGGATAAAACACCAGCTTCACCATCACCACTGGTTAAGATGAGGTCTTAAAAAAAGGGGCGAGGAGTGCAACTGGGTGGTTCAGGCGGTTAAGCATCTGACTCCCGATTTTAGCTTAGGTCATGATCTAGTGGTCCTGGGATAGAGCCCCACGTGGGGCTCTGTGCTCAGTGAGGAGTTGGCTTGAGGATTTTCTCTCTCTCTCTTTCTCCCTCCACCCCTGTGCATGCACTCACTCTCTCTCTCTCTTTTTCTCTAAAATAAATAAATAAATCTTAAAAAAAAAAGAAGAGATCTTCTTTTTTATCAGTTTCTCAACACCTTGCATTTAGGGACTGATTTATTTATTTTTTAAAGATTTTATTTATTTATTTGTCAGAGAGAGAGAGAGAGTGAGCACAGGCAGAGTGGCAGGCAAAGGAAGAGGGAGAAGCAGGCTCCCTGCTGAGCAAGGAGCCCGATGTGGGACTCGATCCCAGGACGCTGAGATCATGACCCGAGCCGAAGGCAGCTGCTTAACCAACTGAGCCACCCAGGCGTCCCTGGACTGATTTATTTTTGTATCCATATATATGTTCTCGTGCGTGTTGCACACACAGGCACACGTACACATAGCATCTTATGCCAAAACCAATGTTACAGGTCAATAAACTAAGAATAGAACACCAAGATTACAAGAGATGATTCACATGTGTTATTTATAGAGGGTTGATATGATTACTGTGATTCAGCTTTAAATATGATTCTTAGCTTCCTGGAAGCCTTAATAAAAGAAGAAATGTAGCTGGCCTGGTTTTGTGAATTTCCTATACACAAGAATCACTGATTCATTAGTCCTGCCGATATTAATTATGTACCTACTGTGTGCCAAGTCTTACCCTAGGTGCTGCAGATCAATGATGAGCAAAAAAAGACTTAGTCCTTGCCTTCGTGGAGTTTCTGGTCTAGTGGGGACAACGGACAATAATCAAATAATCACACACATAAATGCAAAAAAAGAACTGTAATAAGAGCAATAAAGATGTTTAGTGTACCCTGAGAGTCTATAATGGCAAGGTGGGGCTGGGGAGATGCGGACTGGATTTATTCTAGCATGTCTGTAGAGGAGGCTCCATGGAGGGAAGTGACATTTGAATTGAGATGACAGATTAGATAGATAGGAGTCAGCAAGGTGCAGGGAGGACAGGAGGGGAAAGAGCATTCCGGGCAAAGGGAAGAGGATGTGTGAAGTCTCTGTTCTAGAAACAAAAACAGAGTTGATGTGCCTAGAGTACAGAGGAACTGGAGTGGTATGAGATGAGGCTGGAGACATGGGCATCGAGCCAGATAATTCAGGGCCCTAGGGCAGTGCAAGTTTTTTTTTAATCCTAAAAAATGGGAAGCCATTGACAGGTTTAAGGCAGGAGTGTGACATGATCAGACTCCTGTTTTGAAAAGTTCCCTTGGCGGGGTGTGGGGTGGGGGCTGGGGCAGGGGCTGGGTGGTTCAGCTGGTTAAGCATTGGGCTCTTGATTTCAGCTCAGGTCATGATCTCAGGGTCATGAGATCAAGCCCCCCATCAGGCTGTGCACTCAGTGGGAAGTCTGCTTGAGTTTCTCTCTCCCTCTTCCTCTGCCCCTCCCCAGTGCACTCACGCCCATGCTCTCTCTCTCTATCACTAAAATGAATAAATAAATAAGTCTGAAAAGAAAAGAAAAAAGAAAAGGACTCTTAACTGTGGAGAGCATATCTAAGGGAAGAAAATGGAGGCAGGAAGGTCAGTGAGGAGGTTGTCCACCAGAAAGATCATGGAGGCTTGTACTAGGGCAGTGGAAATGGACATGGAGAGAAGAGAACTTACCTGGGAAATATTTGGAAGCCAACGACAACCCAGACTTGTGATGTGGAAAATGAGGAAGACAGAGATGTTGGCTCCTAAATTTCTGGCTTATATCGTGGTGCATTTTATTGAGATGGGGAACACTAAGAGACCTCTGGTTTGAGGGAAGGAGAGAAAGTCTTTGGCTCCAGTTCGGGATATATTGAGTCTGAGATGCTTTTGAGACACTGAAAGGGTGACATTGGCAAGCGGGCAACTGGAACTCAGAGGAGAGGCCTGGCTGGAGATACAGACCTAGAAGTCATTTGCATAAAAGTCGGGAATGGGGGCACTTGGGTAGCTCAGTCGGTTAAGCATCCGACTCCTGGTTTTGGCTCAGGTCATGATCTCAAGATCCTGAGAATCAAGCCCCAAGTTGGGCAACCCACTCAGCAGGGAGTCTGCCTCCCTTCTCTCTCTCCCTCTGCCCCTCCTGCCGCTTATGTGCGTGCTCTCTCTCTCTAAAATAATAAATAAATCTTTTTTTAGATTTTATTTATTCATTTGACAGACAGAGATCACAAGTAGGCAGAGAGGCAGGCAGAGAGAGAGGAAGGGAAGCAGGCTCCCCACCAAGCAGAGAGCCCGATGCGGGGCTCGATCCCAGGACCCTGGGATCATGACCTGAGCCGAAGGCAGAGGCTTTAACCCACTGAGCCACCCAGGTGCCCCAATAATAAATAAATCTTATAAAATAAAATAAAATGAAGTCACAGGAATGGATGACATCACCTAAGGAGAGAATAGAAAAGAGAAGAGGACTCAAGACTAATCTCTGGAAAACACCAACATTTAGATGTGGGAAATGGAAAGACAAATCTGAGAAGGGAACTGAAAAAGAGGAGCGAAAAAGATCAGAGGAAAACCAGGATCATATATCACACTGAAGCCCAAAGACAAGAAGGTTTTAAGAAGGTAATGGTTAACAGAGTTGAATACTACCAAGAGGGGCACCTGGGTGGCTCAGTCGTTAAGCATCTGCTTTCGGCTTGGGTCATGATCCCAGGGTCCTAGGTTCAGGCCCCGCATCGGGCTCCCCGCTCTGCAGGAAGCCTGCTTCTCCCTCTCCCACTCCCCCTTGTGTTCCCTCTCTTGCTGTATCTCTCTCCCTTTCTAATAAATAAATAAATAAAATCTTTTAAAAAATACCTTCAAGAGGTCAGAAAGGTAAGGGAAAATTCTTCATAGAATTTAGGGTTCGCGGATGTCACGGAGCTGAGCAAAAGTTGTTTCAGGGGAGTGGTGGTGGCAAAAAATGGCTTAAGTGTGTTGAAGAATAATTAGGAAATGAGTAAATGGATTCAGCAAGTCTAGTCAATTCTTTGAAGAAGTTTGATTAAAGGAAGACAAATGGTTCGGTAACTGGAGAAGGATAAAGTATGGGTTCAGGCTTCTTTAAAGATGGCTGTGAAGACTTGAGAGCGTTAACCGTAGTTGGAAAGGAACCAGGTGAGAGAGAATGACTGAATATGCATAGTAGTTTGCTGGTAAATGTTTACCAACCTGTTCTCCAAGGAAGAAAACCAAACTCTGATACGCGGCACTTGCTTGTTTCCATGGTGGAAATACTCTCCCCATGACTGATTTCAAGTGATCGATATGATGTCTCAAGCCCTCCATTAGGGTCCAGCATTTCACTAACAAGAGAAAGAAGGATTGAAATGTTCACTTTTCACCCATCTGTATTTTTTTCTTTTATGAGTTTCCTATTCATGTCCTTTGCCACTTTTATACTGAAACACTTATTTTTCTGTTAATATGTACAAGCTCTTTATATAGTATGGCTATTAATCCTTTGTCATTGATTTTATGATGATTTTGGTGTAAAGAAATTAAAAATATTTATACAGTCAAAATCGATCAATATTTCCCTTTGTGATTTTTCCCTTGGTGTTCTAGATTTCTTTGTAAATTGGTAAATTGGCACTCTGCTTTAATTAATGTGAAATGGGCTGTGGTGAGCTCATTTTCCTGGTTTGGAGTGTTTTATCTTTTGTTCATTTAAAAATTTTATATTCTTAGTTTTCCGTCATAGAAAAATAGACATAAAATTTAACATTTTAACCAATTTTTTTTTGAAGATTTTATTTATTTATTTGACAGAGAGAGATCACAAGTAGACAGGTAGGCAGGAGGAAGCAGGCTCCCTGCCAAGCAGAGACTCTGACACGGAACTCAATCCCAGGACCCTGAGACCATGACCTGAGACAAAGGCAGAGCCTTAACCCACTGAGCCACCCAGGCGCCCACATTTTAACCAATTTTTAATCACACAGTTCATTAGCACTAAGTGCGTTCACATTGTTAGGCAATCATCACCACCATCCATCTCCAAAACTTTTTTCATCTTCCAAAACAGAAACTCTATACCTATTAAATAATAACTCCCCATTCGTTTCGCCACCCAGCCTTTGGCAATCACCATTCTACTTTCTGTCTCTGTGAATGTGATGACTCTAGGACCTCACAGAAGGGGAATCATGGTAACTGACTTATTTCATTTAGCACAATGTCTTTAAGATTGGTCCATGTTGTTAGCGTGTCAGAATTTCCTTCCTTGGGGTACCTGGGTGGCTCAATTGGTTAAGCGTCTGCCTTCAGCTCAGGTCATGGTTCCAGGGTCCTGGGATGGAGTCCCTCATAGGGCTCCTCGCTCAGTGGGAAGCCTGCTTCTCCCTCTGTCTGCCCCTCCCCCTGCTCCTGCGTGCGCTCTCTCTCTCTCTCTCTCTCTCTCTCTCTCTGTGACAAATAGATAAAATCTTAAAAAAAAAAAAAAGAATTTTCAGGGCACCTGGGTGGCTCAGTCAGTTGAGCCTCTGCCTTCGGCTCAGGTCATGATCCCCGGGTCCTGGGCTCGAGCCCTGCATCAGGCTCCCTGCTCAGCAGGAAGCCTGCTTCTCCCTCTCTCACTCCCCCTGCTTGTGTTCCCTCTCTTGCTGTCTCTCTCTCTCTGTCAAATAAATAAATAGAATCTTTTGTTTTGTTTTTAAAGATTTTAGTTATTTATTTATTTGACAGACAGAGATCACAAGTAGGCAGAGAGGGAGGCAGAGAGAGAGGGGGAAGCAGACTCTCCGTGGAGCACAGAGCCCGATGTGGAGCTCATCGTGATCCGAGCCGAAGGCAGAGGCTTAACCCACTGAGCCACCCAGGCACCCCAATAAATAAAATCTTTAAAAAAGAAAAGAAAAGAATTTTCTTCCTTGTTCAGGCTAAATAATACGCCATTGCCTGTATATAGCACATTTTGTTTATTCGGAGACTGTAGTGTTCTAAGTTGCAAAGGCAAAGGACAGACCGTGGATCTTAGTACTGCCATCCTGTGAGTTCTCCTGGTGGCCAGACCAGTCCTCTGATCTCATCTTTTCTACTAATTATTTCCAATATTGTAGTAGGTCGGAAAGCACTTGCCAAGAGCCTGCATTCTTCTTTTTAAATTTTTCCTCCAGTAATCTGAATCAGCATTTCGATCACCTGGCCTGATATTCTCCCCTACCATGACAAATAGACACGGGGACCTTCCGAAGGCTGGTGACATGATTCTATCATCACCTGTCAAGAGGTATCTCAAAAGTGAATCTGTCATGGTATTTTGCTCCTATTAGAATTAAGAGGAAATTGGGGCGCCTGGGTGACTCAATGGGTTAAAGCCTCTGCCTTCTGCTCGGGTCATGATTTCGGGGTCCTGGGATCAAGCCCCGCATCAGGCTCTCTGCTCCGCAGGGAGCCTGCTTCCTCCTCTCTCTGCCTGCCTCTCTGCCTACTTGTGATCTCTCTGTCAAATAAATAAATAAAATCTTAAAAAAAAGAATTAAGATGAAATTGTAATCATTGCCCTCAGCACATGTTTTCTGTACTCGACTAGTCAATCTTAAATAACTTCATAAAGTGGGGTTGGCGACCTGGGGGCCTACTGACTTGCAGCTAATCCAACCAACCCAACTCATGGGGAAGTCATGTTACTTAACATCAGACATTTCCTAATGTTGATCTCTAGCTAAGGGTTCAAGTCAAGGACACAGGCAGGGTTTAAAGGAGTGGGTAAGCCAGAGGAATGAGTTCGCTTATTTGTTTATTCAGTAAAGGTTGATGGGGCCGTGCTGGGCACTGGATCTGACCCCAGGGGTGCAGCAGGGAATGAGTGCTATTATGGAACTTACACTCTAGGTGGGTGTGGGGGGAGAAAAAGACATACAGGCTCTTTCTTTAAGAAAAGATTTTATTTATTTATTTATTTGGGGCGCCTGGGTGGCTCAGTTTGTTAAGCCTCTGCCTTTGGCTCAGGTCATGGTCTCAGGGTCCTGGGATCGAGCCCCCCATTGGGCTCTCTACTCAGCGGGGAGTCTGCTTCTCCCTCTCTCTCTACCTGCCTCTCTGCCTACTTGTGATCTCTGTCTGTCAAATAAATAAATAAAAATCTAAAAGAAAAAAAGGCTCAGGAGTGAACTCCAACGGTATGAGTCCATTACCTTGAGCTGGAATCAAAAACCAAAGATAAGCAAGGATGTGTATCTGGGAGGTTGGGGCAAAGGTTCTAGAATTAAGTGTGTACTTTCATATGGTGTGCCCTGCCCAACAGGGGCCTATGTGGTCTTTCCAGAGCTGGAATAGTATTGAGGTGACTGGTTAATTCCATGTTTCATATTGTGAAACTCAGAGACTCCGCCAAGCACTTTTTGACAGGCTGGCAAATAGCCAAAGTTACATCCTGAGGAAGATCTGGGCTTCATTGTAAGTAGCTTCATGGCCCACCTCTAGAGGTCCTGTGATCTTCCATTTAGGTGAGACCAGAGGTTAAGCTTCTCAGCTTCCAGAACAGAGAATCTCCCAACCATCTCTCTATTGGTTTCCAAAATAAATGGATTAGCCTTCAATAAACAATAGAGATAAAATACTAGCTCTCTAAGCCCCTTATCAGATATTACAGGTTTTAAATGACTTCCCATGTAGTTCTGATCACAAATCTAGACAAGAGAACCAGAATTTCAGTAAAGTTTGTTTAAGCTGGGGCATCCACATTTTTCCATCAGAGGTCACTTAATAAAAAATGCGGATACAGGGGCACCTGGGTGGCTCAGTGGGTTGAAGCCTCTGCCTTCAGTTCAGGTCACGATCTGATCCTGGGATCGAGCCCCGCGTCGGGCTCTCTGCTCAGCAGGGAGCCTGCTTCCTCCTCTCTCTCTCTGCCTGCCTCTCTGCCTACTTGTAATCTGTCTGTCAAATAAATAAATAAATTCTTTTAAAAAAATGTGGATACATATAAGCCGCAGAAATGGATAATGACAGTGAAATATGGCCCGTTGGCTCTTCAAAGATAGGGATTATAGGGTCAGGAACTCAAAAGCATCCAGAAAAAGTTCAATCAACTGTATTCACTCAAAAGTGCGTATTTATAGGCCTGTTGTCGGTCGCTGGTCAATTTCCACTGGCTCAATGAGAATAGAACACTGATTTACCAAAATGAATGGGAGACGGGGAGCTATTCAGTCTGGGCCTGTCTCATGCTGACTCCAGAGACAGACCGCCCAGAGCTTCAGTTTGGGCAGTTTTAAGAAAGAGAGCGCACTTTTCGGTTTCATCAGGAAGACCTTAACCTTGTCTAGAGAGGGGCGATCCAACTGGAGAGGGTGGGATGATGTTTACCTGCAAAATTCCCAGCAGATCCAGTTCACTGAGCCAAACGATGACACACACTCGTAGTAGTGGGTCTGATCATTAAGCCACAGGCAGGGTATACACACATAAATGACGACCTAGTATCTGTACTCTCAAGGCAATCATTAAAATGTCTTTTAAATTATATTTTGTGTGTTTATGAAAATTAAGGACTGTTCGCACTCCTCAAAACATATAAGTTGGAAGAATTGTGTGGTATGTGAATTACAGCTCACTAAAAGGGTAATATTGGAGAAAACAAAACCTAGCAGCCTCTCCTGACCATCCCACCCCTATGCATTAAATTCAGCTGGGCCCTCTGCACCCTATCAAGGTTGCTACAGAAAATGCAGGCCAATCAAGCATGCTTGGTGCCTGCCAAGCATGCCCCAGGCCTGGAAGTTGGCTCTGGTCCTGCTTTACCGCTCTGGCGTTTTTGGCTTACAGATCGCTGGCTCTGTGTGTCTAGTCCAAGGGAAGAGACTCCCTCCCTCCTCCAGTCCTGGGCTCTCGGGATCCTGTGGTCTAAACTGTCCTCAGCACCTCTCCCCCTGCATCCAGGGAAGAAAATCTTCACACACATTGATATTCCACCCAATGGAGTGCAGCATCCTTCAAAATCCATGAATGCATTGAACTTGAGCTAGCTTGGTAATGGAAAACGAGCAGCTTCCTGTCACCATCTGCCCAATCCACATGTCCAATTGGAGCCTTCATTTCCTTGAACAAATCAATGGAGCTTTTGTTTGTCCCCTGAAGATTCAAGTTCAATGTGTTTAGATGTCTTGTCACATCAATAAAAAATATAATTCTGGGGGTGCCAGTGGGTTAAAGCCTCTGCCTTCGGCTCAGGTCATGATCCCAGGGTTCTGGGATCGAGCCCCGCATCGGGCTCTCTGCTTGGCAGGGAGCCTGCTTCCTCCTCTCTCTCTCTCTCTGCCTGCCTCTATGCTTACTTGTAATTTCTGTCTGTCAAATAAATAAGTAAAATCTTAAATATATATATATATATATATTAAACTCTGTGAATCACTGGAGGTCTAACAAATTGGATTTGGGAACTCTTATTCCAAAAGCCCTTGACTGGAGATGGCAGCTCAGTAAATCTCCATACTTGAGATCAATCTCTTCTAAATAGCTCATAAAATGCTCGTGATTAAAGGCACGAGCCCAGATAAAATTCATAATCTTTATTGCTTTCTCCGGCACATCACGTGGTGAGCTGGACTTGCAAAATTCATGACATGAGGCATGACGCAATGACAGCTGGGCCCACCAAATTTCTCTTGGCTTGAATAAATTGTTTAAATGTGGGTTTAAATTTCAGCATGTCTCTTACTAGCTATGGGATCTTAGGCAAAATGAACCTCTTTGTGCCTTGGTCTCTTTTCTCCCTGTAAAACGCAGATAATGATAATAACATACCTATTTTACAAGACTAGTATGAAGATTTAATTAATTGATTGATTTAGAGAGCATGCAAGTGGAGGAAGGGTCAGAGGGAGAGGGAGAGAGATAGGGAGAGAATCCCAAACAGATTCCCTGATTAGCATGGCGCATGACACGGGCCTCGATCTCACGACCCGAAGATCATGACCTGAGCCAAAACCAAGAGTCAGGTGCCTAACCAACTGAGTCACCCAGGCACCTCTAAATATATTTAAATTTGCAAAATACTTAGGAGAGTATAGGCATACAGTAATGTTGTATGTCAATTGTATCTCAATAAAAAAATAAAAGGTGAAAAAATTAAGCAAATGATCTGAATAGACATTTCTCCAAAGAAGACAGACAGGTGGCCAATACATTTGTGAAAACATGCTCAACATCATTAGCCTTCAGAGAAATGTAAATGGAAACCACAAGGAACACCCACTTTGCACATACTAGGATAGCAACAATAAAAGAGACATACAACAGCAAGTGCTGGCAAGAAAGTGGAGAAATTGGAATGCTCCCTCATAGCTGGCTGTAATGTATAAGAGAGCAGCCACTTCAGGAAGCAGGCAGGTGGTTCCTAAAATGTGAAACATAGTCATCATATGACCCAGGAGAATGACCCAAAAGAAATGAAAACACACGTCTACCCAAAAATTTGTATGTGAAAGCACATAGCACCATTCATGGTAATGACCAAAAAGTGGGATGGAGAAAAAACATGTGGTATGTCCATACAATGGACTATTATTTTGCCTTAAAAAGGAACAAAGTTCTGATACGTGCTGCGACATGAATGGACCTTGGAAACATGATTCTAAGTGAAAGAAGCCAGTCACCAAAGATGACACATTGTATAATTCTAATTTTACTAAGTGTCCAGAATGGGAAATCTATAGAGACAGAAAGTAGATTCCTATTTGCCTAGGGCTGGAAAGGTTGGAAGGGGTGGGGGGAATGACTGTCAATGGCTATAGGTTTTCTTTTGGAGGTGAAGAAAATGTTCTAAAAATAGATTGTGACAGTGGTTTCACATATATGTGAAATGCTAAAAGCCACTGAATTGTACTTTTGAAAGGGAGAATTATATGACATGTGAATTATATCTCAATAAAGCCATTATTAAGAAAAATCTTTGGGGTGCCTGAGTGGCTCAGTTAAGGGTCTGCCTTTAGTTCAGGTCAGGATTCCGGGGTCCTAGGATTGAGCCCTGCATTGGGCTCCCCGCTCAGCAAGGTGTCTGCTTCTCCCTCTCCCTCTGCCATTCACCCTGTGTGTGCTCTCTCACTCTAGTGGACTCTCAAATAAATAAATAAATAAAATCTTTTTAAAAAAAAGAAAGAGGGGCACCTGGGTGGCTCAGTGGGTTAAGCCTCTGCCTTCGGCTCAGGTCATGATCCCAGGGTCCTGGGATTGAGCCCCGCATCAGGCTCTCTGCTCAGCAGGGAACCCTCTTCCCTTCCTCTCTATCTGCTTGCCTCTCTGTCTAGTGTGATCTCTGTCTGTCAAATAAATAAAGAAAATAATTTAAAAAAAAGAATGAAAAATCTTTGTGGTGACAGGTCCAGAAAAGGAACGGGAGGCCACGGAAGTGACTGGTGCATGGTCGGGGCAGGAGAGGATGAGGTCTGAGCTGGAACAGGGTTGATGGAATAGATTCAAGAGAGACATTCCAGATGGAGATAGGCCAGGACTCAGTGATGATTGGGTTTTGGCTTGATTCTTGGTTCCATAGTATATGTCCCGACACTTACCAGAGTTTGTGTCTGTGTGTTGATCTCCGTATACGAAGCCTCCACACTGCTCCAAGCCAGCACCATCATCATTCATCTGAACTACCGCCCTCTTGGATGGCCTACCTGCATCCACTCATGTTCCCTGCCAATCTCTTGTCTACCCTAGAGCCACGGTGATCTTTTCACGCTGTAGATCTGATCATGTCATCCTCCTGCTCGTCAATGAGTTCCCCTTGTGCTTCAGTTAAAGACCAAAATCCTTAACCCACTTGACCAGCCTGAATTCCCTAGCCTCGGCCTACCTCTCTGCACCTGTCCCTCACTCTTTGTGCTCTGAGTCCACTGACTGCTTTTCAGCACCTCCCCATGCCCTCTCCTACCGCAAGGTCTTTGTACATGTTGTTTTCTCTATGGAATATTTCCTTGCTTTGCTTGCTGACTCCAACTCTCCCTTTAGTTACCAACCTCACCATCACTTCCTCCAGTAAGCCTTCCCTGATGGCCCAAGTCCCCTATTTTATATCCTCCAAGCTCTTTGTACTTCTCCTTCATGACTCTTGCATCCTTCGATTAATGTCTGTCTTTTTTTTTTTTTTTAAGATTTTATTGATTTATTTGTCAGAGAGAGAGAGAGAGCACGAGAGAGCAAGCACAGGCAGAGGCAGAGGGAGAAGCAGGGTCCCTGCCAAGCAAGGAGCCCGATGTGGGACTCGATCCCAGGACGCTGGGATCATGACCTGAGCCAAAGGCAGCCGTTTAACCAGCTGAGCCACCCAGGCGTCCCTAATGTCTGTCTTTCATTCAATTGTAAGCTTCATTAAGATGGGTATCTGTGGCCATTTTTGTTCACCATCGTGTCTCTGGTAACTAATACAGTGTTCAGCACATTGTTGGTCCTGAATTATATCTGTTAAATAAATAAACCTCGGGAACAATTTCAGACGCTCATTAAAGCCGACAGTAATCTACCCTATTGTGCCCATAGGTTGGTGACGTTGAAAAAGATTAAAAATACTCAGCGTAGGCAAGGACTGAGGAAAATGGGCGCCCTCATACTGTGGGTTCTGGGTGTGTAGATTGCTATGTCCTTTGTGGAGGGCAATTGGACCATCAAATGTTCACATTGTCGGACCCCACAATTCTACCCATGAAAATTTATGCCGAGAAAATGATCACTCATATGCATAATGGTCTACACAGGAGGTTGTTGAAAACAACCTAAATGTTCAACAATAGGGTATTAGTTCAGTAGATTACGGTACATTCCTACAATGGAATACCATGCCGCCGTTGAAAATAACCATGTAAATTGTATTTATTGACATGATACGATGTTCACAATAGGATTTGTAGTAAAAATAAGCAGTTACTAGCATGTGTGATAGAAGGATGCAAGGTTTTCTTTTTTTTAAGATTTTATTTATTTATTTGACAGAGATCACAAGTAGGCAGAGAGGCAGGCAGAGAGAGAGAGGAGGAAGCAGGCTCCCTGCTGAGCAGAGGGCCCGATGTGGGGCTTGATCCCAGGACCCTGGGATCATGACCTGAGCCGAAAGCAGGTCACGGCTTTAACCCACTGAGCCACCCAGGCGCCCCAGGTTTTCTTTTTTAATAGTATGTAATGCAGATCTCTAAATTCAGAGAAAAACAGCTGCCAGGACAAATGCGAAGCTATTTACTATGAATTGCTTCTGGGGTCTTTCATAATTTACCCTATATTGTTCTATATTGTATTAGAAGCTTTTATGAAAATGTGCTCCTATATAGTTGAAGAAGTTTCAAAAAAAAAAAGAATGAAAAAAAAGAAAGAATACTGAAGGTAAACTGATGAAATACAGTAAAAAATGTCTTTGAATCTAAAATAAAACCACATCCAATCCAAAAAAATATATACTGAAGGCAAATATTCACATATGACCGTAGGGATAACACTTGTAGATAAATTTACATATTAAAAAGATCCAAACTCATCACACAAGTACCAACACAAAATCACAAAGGTACGAACAGTGGTCATTCTGGGTTGTGGGGCTTATGGGTGACCTTGATGCACTCGTCTTGCTTGTCTGTATTTTCTATAATTAGCATCTATTCCTTCTGTAATAAGAGAACATCGTGAAAAGCATTTCATTTTGAAAAAACATTACAATGAGAGAGAAGGACTATTTATACAGGCTAGCCAGCCCATTATGCCCTCTGGGCAGACCTACGAGAGGGGCCACATTTTAATGAGAAGGTTGCTTAGTGACCGTAGAAGCAGAGCAAAGGGCTTAGTTGGATGGATTTCATGTCCAAAGACAGCAAGCAATGGTAGCCATAGCGCGCTACATTCACCTCCACTGCAGTGAGAAACTGCCTGTCCCCAGTAAACTGCCTTTAAAACAGCCTGACACAGCTAGGGACCCAAGAATCCACCCCAAGGTCATTTGATCCCGTTGCACTGGACCTCCTTGCTCGTGTATATATACACGACTTCACATAGAGGTGGACAGTAAACTCGCGGCTGTGCCTCTCGGGTTTGTGCCCATTTGAAGTCTGGCGTCTGACCCTCTGTTGTGCCCTTGGACTTCTTGAGGCTTCATTTGCAGCCTCTCCCCAGTGGATTTCACTTTGGACTTGCTCCTCCAGTCTTCCTGCTAAGCTTCTCCAGCTCTATAACACCAGTAGGGGCCCTGCTTCTACCTGCCCCACTCCTGGGGTGGAGGCAGGGCGCAGGGATTCAGCCACACCCCTGATGGGTGACCCAGACATTTCAAGAAGCTGAGGGAGCCCCTCAGACATGAGGGCACTGGGTGGGCCCTGCCAACTCTTTTTCTAGTTCCCGCCTCTCTGTGTCTTGGGTTGACGGCTTCCCTTCTGAGCAACACATCCTCTCCCAGCTTATAACTCTTTGTTAAGTTACAGTCAATTTCTTACTCTTTCTGCTTTGGGCCTGGGAAACATTTTGCCCTTAAAATATTATTTGTAATGTCTGATCTTCTCCATCATATGCTGATTTTATGACTTCAAGGGAGTGATTGCCCTGCAATTCTCCTACCGAGATTTAAAGTTGCTCATCAACAGAAACCAAAACATATTTTAAATTTCTTATAAACCCTTAGCATCTAACACAATGCCATGCATACAGCAGGTGCTTAGCAATAACTGAGTGGAAGAATAATTCAATGAGAGTGAATCCGAAACATACGGACAACAGAGTGGGGATATGGAACAAATCAGCCTTTTAGAGTTTGAGTCTTAAAACGTAAATGTGTTACTAATTGCACAGATAATATATGAACCCAATGTTATAAAAAAGAAAACAAAAGGCAAAAGAGTAAGGTCAAAGTTCCCCAGGGTGCCTGGCTGGCTGGGTCCTAGGAGCATGCAACTCTTGATCTCCGGATTGCGAGTTCGAGCCCCACATTGGGTGTTGAGATGACTTAAATAAATACTTTTTTAAGAAGTCATGTTCCCTTTCATCAACTAGCCCCAAACCTAATCTCTTCCATAACCACTGTTTGACGGGGGGCGGGGCAGGGAAAGAGCTCCCCTCACACCAACAAGCCACTCTTGGATACCAGCAGGGGGCTGAGAGGCTTGAACTCATTACTGACACTATCGGATAGCGTCAAGTCTCACAGGTCAAGGGTTCAATCTCACAAGACTGTACCCTCCCCCGCCCTCGCCGTCACTTTAGATACTAAAGGCAAGTACGGGTTGTTAGAGCTGTAAATCAGAGGTTCCCACAGCCCCCTCCTCAGGTGCAATTAATTTGTTAGAGTGGCTCATAGAACCCAGAGAAACACGTTTACCTGTTTGTTGAAGGGTATGATAAGGACGCAGATAGACAGGGGCGCCTGGGTGGCTCAATCCGCTAAGCGTCTGCCTTTGGCTCAGGTCATGATCCCAGGTTCCTGGGATCGAACCCCGCATCAGGCTCCCCGCTCAGCGGGAAGCCTGCTTCTCCCTCTGCCTGGCATTCTGCCTGCTTGCGCATGCTCGCTCTCTCTCTCTCTCTCTCTCTCTCTGATAAATAAAAAAATTCTTTAAAAAGGACGCAGATGAAGAGTTAGATGGAAGAAGTGCATGGGGATAAGGTATGTGGAAGGTGACAGAGAGCTTCCAGGAACGCTGCTGTTCCCAGTGTCCACATGTTCGCCAACCCGGAAGCTCTCTGAACCCCGTACTGGGGGGACTTTATGGAGTCATGATTGATCATTAATTCCATTTTTGGCCCTTCTCCCTTCTCTGGAAAACAAGGGGCAGGGCAGAAAACTCCAAGCTTCTTATGAAGGCTTGGTCTTTCCGGCAAGCAGTTCTCATCCAAGAGTCATCCAAGAGCCCACCCAGAGTCACCTCATTAGAACAAAGAACACTCCTGTCACCCTGAAATGATAAGGGTTCAAGAGTCCTGTGTCAAAAATTGTCAAGGGGCACCTGGGTGGCTCAGTGGGTTAAGCCTCTGCCTTCAGCTCAGGTCATGGTCTCAGGGTCCTGGGATCAAGCCCTGCATCGGGCTCTCTGCTCAGCATAGAGCCTGTTTCCCCCTCTCTGCCTGCCTCTCTGACTACTTGTGATCTCTCTCTCTCTCTGTCAAATAAATAAATAAAATCTTTTTAAAAATAAAAAAATTAAAAGATCATTTAAAAAATTGTCAAAACCTCCAACATTAGAACCAAAGAGGCTCCTAGTGCTCTTATCAAAATCACAATGGTCCAAGAGGCCCCAGGGACAGGGAGCAGGGCTAAACATATATTTTTTTCTGTTATCTCACAGCTCACCCCCTGGTCTCTGGCCACAGAGCCCTTACAGCAAAATGATACACAAGTCAAAAGGTACAGGCTCGTTAGAACCTCCCGCAGTCATTCATCCCTCCCCGGTCCATCATCTTATCGTAGGAAAACATCTCCCAGTTCAGGGCCGCTCAGGCATGCGGGCTTCCACTCGGTCTCGTCCCAAAAGCAAGAGTGGTTTCAGCAAACATATGGTCTCACCACTTTAGGCATCTGGTATAATTAGCTAAGAGCCAATATCCTCTTTTGCTCGGAACTTCTCTCGAAGTGTTAATGTAATATTGGATTTCCCGTTATTACGTAACCTGTGTATTTCCTTACTCTCAGTGACTCTTTTTCCTTCTTTCCTCCATTTAGACTCAGACTTTTTCACCTTGAGGAGGGAACACCAGGTCCAGCCACCGGGCTGGTCTAGATCGCAGGCAGCACTGTCCGTCTGGCAACTTACCTGCCCCCAGCCCACGGCTGTGGACACAGGGAACGGGTCACGGACACAGAGCTCGCGGGCTCTCTTCCCACAGGCAGTACAGAGCTGCATTTGCTGCTCCTTCCAGTTTTGCCGGAAGAGGCAAAGATACATCCTGCCCCATTAGGCGCTTAGAAATTCTGTCTGATCTACAGGTGACAATCATAGTGAACAGTGTCTCGTTCCGAAATCAGCCCTGCTTCGAGCCCCTGGAATTGCAGCGCCGGTCCCATGACCACTGCTCCAAGTGGGGGGCGGGGGGGGGGCATGGAACGGGAGTTGAGGTGATGTGGAGAAGAAAAGAACAAAAAAGCAAAAAGCATAGCCGTGATACCTGTGTCTTCCCTTGACAAGAACTGCATCAATAATGTAGGATGCTAAATGAGTCAGAGAAAGACAAATAGTGTATGATTTCGCTCCTGTGTGAAGTCTCAAACACGAAACAAAGGAACAAACAAAACAAAACAGAAACAGGCTTGTAAGTACAGAGAACAAACTGGCAGATGCCAGAGGCCAGGGGGTGGGAGGTAGCCAAAGGTTCTAACTTCCAGTTATACAATCAGTAAGTCACCGGGATGTAAAATACAGCACCAGGAATGTGGTCAGGAATATGGAAATGACTTCGTAGGGCAACTACACTTACCAGAGTGCTCATTTTGTAACGTACAGAATTCTCCAATCGCTATGGTGCATGCCTGAAACTAATTTTTTTGAAAGAATTGGATCTTTTTAAGATTTTTTTTATTTATTTGAGAAAGATCATGGGGGGGGAGGGGCAGAGGGAGAAGCAGACCCACCACTGAGCAGGGAGCCCGCCGTGAGTCTCGACCCTAGGACCCCGGGATCATGACCTGAGCCGAAGGCAGACGCTTCACTGGCTGAACCACCCAGGCGCCCCAGACAGCCACTGTTTTATTTAGCTGTTCCCTTCTCTGTCAAATCAGAACTCCGAGCACCTACTTCATGGGCCCAGGTGGCCCTCTCCAGGGAACACCCGGGGATACATGCTTGTCCATTCCAGTCATCTTCCAGACCTGGAAGGGAGCACCTCTGACAGGCATTGACACATCCTTCTTCAATGCACCCGTCTAATTTCCGGAGAGCCTTGCCCCATCCGGGCATCCTTTCAATAGGCCAGATTTTCACTGCCCTCCTGTCCAACCATATGACGAGCCACTGGCCACTACTTATGAGTCAGTAAAAACTCCAACATAGGGACTTTTCCCACTATTCAATTCTTTTTTTTAATTAACATATAATGTATTATTTGCCCCCGGCGTACAGGTCTATGAATCATCGGGCTTACACAATTCACAGCACTCACCATAGCGCATACCCTCCCCAATGTCCATCACCCAGTCACCCCATCCCTCCCTCCACCCCAGCAGCCCTCAGTTCGTTTCCTCAAATTAAAAGTCTCTTATGGTTTGTCTCCCTCCTGATCCCATCTTGTTTCATTTTTTCCCTCCCAGCACCCCACAACACCCCCACCCTGCCTCTCAAATTCCTCATATCAGAGAGATCATATGATAATTGTCTTTCTCTGATTGACTTATTCTGCTCAGCATAATACCCTCTAGTTCCAGCCATGTCATTGCAAAAGTCAAGATTTCATTTCTTTCGATGGCTGCATAGTATTCCATTGTATACATATACAGCATCTTCTTTCTCCATTCATCTGTTGATGGACATCTAGGTTCTTTCCATAGTTTGGCTATTGTAGACATTGCTGCTATAAACATTCGGGTGCACGTGCCCCCTCGGATCACTACGTTTGTATCTTTATGGTAAATACCCAGTAGTGCGGTTGCTGGGTCGTAGGGTAGCTCTATTTTCAACTTTTTGAGGAACCTCCACGCTGTTTCCCGGAGTGGCTGCACCAGCTTGCATTCCCACCAACAGTGTAGGAGGGTTCCCCTTTCTCCGCATCCTCGCCAGCATCTGTCGTTTCCTGACTTAAACCACAGTGAGATACCACCTCACACCAGTCAGAATGGCTAAAATTACCTTCCATCTTTTAAAATTTAACATCAGTGGCACCTGGCTCAGTCAGTTAAGCATCTGACTCTTCGTTCTGGCTCAGGTCATGCTCTCTGGGTCATGAGATCAAGCCCCACATCAGGCTCTGCGCTGGGCATGGAGCCTGCTTAAGATTCTCTCTTTCTGGGGCACCTGGGTGGCTCAGTCAGTTAAGCGTCTGCCTTCGGCTCAGGTCATGATCTCAGGGTCCTTCCTTCCTTCCTTCCAGAAGAAGAAGGAGAAGCAGACTCCCCACTGAGCAGGGAGCCCTATGCGGGCTGGAGTCCTATGTGGGGCTCAGATACCAGGACCCTGGGATCATGACCTGAGCTGAAGGTACATGCTTAACCGACTGAGCCACCCAGGCGCCCTGAGATTTTTTTATCTTAAGTAGTCTCTGTCAACATTACTCTGTTGCGCAACTAAGTTTCTTTGGGGAAAATGTGTCTCTAGCAATAGCTCTCCTTCTGGTACAGACTCCCCTTTCCAGTGTATAGTTAGGCAGTTGAGGGGGGAGGTAAAGAGCTTTTCCTGAATCAGCTGGGGTCTGACTGCCTTTAGCTCAAAATCATCCTCGTGCCAACATCTCTTGGGGTGGTAAATTCTCTTCCCCTTCACCACCAAACGAAACAACTCCTTCACGCTCGCTACCTGTCACCCCCCCACACCCCCCCCCCCGCTGTTTTCAGTGGCTTCTTGGTTTTTGCCCTTCCCCCACGTTGACTACCTCCTTGGGTAGCAGAGGTCCTAAAGGTACATTCTTTGGCCCCTTCCTCATTGTTGTCTTTGTAGGTGGCTTTGAGGCTAGTCACTGAAGCTTGGACCAACCCAATCTGGGCTTGGTTTAGCCCCAAGGACGGATCAGACACTTTCTTCTACTTTCATTTTAGCTTGTTAACTTTCAAAGTAAAACTGGCCATTATTTTACCAGCAACAATGGGTTTATTCTGGAATAGCAACTCAGGACAAGAGAGCTGCACAAAACCATAGGCCAGTCTGGAGAACAAAGGGGAGGACGGCTCTTTTATGGGGGCAGAGGAGCTGGGAGGGTTTTCATAAGCACTTTGCTACGGTCCCACGCCTCCCGCGGTGATGGGCAAGAGGATTTGCTTTGCCGGCTTACAGCTCAGCTTCTGCCTTTGCCAGTAAAAAGAGTCACCCTTCCCTGGGCAGGAGCTAATTGCCCCCAAAGTCTTCGGAGAGCTATTGGGATCAGTAAGATGTAGCCTTGTGCGGACCGAACAGTTCTGGAGAGTCCCCACAAGCTCTCAGAATTCATGGTCTAAATGTCCCTGTGCTGTAGCTGGTTCCTCCTATGTTTTCACTGATGTGCCCCCTGTGGGGCCTCTCAGCAGCTGAGCTACGGCATCCCTTTTCTTTTTTTTTTTTAAAGCTTGATTGATTGATTGACTGATTGACTGATTTGAGATTTTATTTATTTATTTGACAGAGGGAGAGAGATCACAAGTAGGCAGAGAGGCAGGCAGAGAGAGAGAGGAGGAAGCAGGCTCCCCGCTGAGCAGAGAGCCCGATGTGGGGCTGAATCCCAGGACCCTGAGATCGTGACCTGAGCCAAAGGCAGAGGCTTAACCCACTGAGCCACCCAGGTGCCCCAGGATTGACTGATTTGAGAGAGAGAGAGTGTGTGTGTGCTTGTGTGCACCTGGGCTTCTCATTCATCATGGAGACTGACACGGGGCTCGATCTCACCCCCCTGAGATCACAGGAGAGGACAATATCCTAACACAACTTACTTCATTTTTATATCAGAACATTACTTCCAAAAACAACTTTTTATTTGTCTTTGCCGTAAATAAGTAGATTAAAGCAACTTCACTTAAGTCATAAACAAGTAGATTTGAAATCGCATCACACCAATACACAACAGTCACTCCATGGGGTCTGCCCTTGCCTGAGCTATTGTCTTCCTGCTCTGGGAACCCCTCTGACCCATCGGCAGGGTGCGCCCAGTGTCCGTTCCCTAGGGCTGCTGTCTAGGGAAGTACCACAAATTTGCGGACGAAAACTCTAGAAATGTATTGTCTTACAGTTCTGGGGACTACAAGTTCAAAAGTCAGGAGTCATCAGGGCCATATGCCCTCTGCCACCAGCACAGGAATCCTTCCTTGTCTCTTCCTAGCTCCTGGTGGTTCCCTGGGGATCTTTGCCCCCACCCTCCAGGTTCCTGTGCCATCCTTGCCATCCTCCCTGTGAGTCTGACATCGTCTCCGCTCTGGTGGTGTCTCTGTGTTCAAGCTCTCCCTTTCCAGGAAGACGCCAGCCATATTGGATTGGGCTCTACCCTCTTGATTTCATCTCAACTGGATTACCTCTGTAAAGACCCTCTCTCCAGATAAGGTCACATTCTGATGTCCCTAACCTCGGGGGGCTAGGACTTCAACATCTCTTTTTTTTGGAGGGACACGGTTCAGCCCATAACAGTGTGCAGGAAACCGCGTTAAGAATGCAGGGCTTGCCCTCCTGCCCATGGCTGATGGAACTAGGGTGACCCAAGGTGAACTAATCGGGCCTTTCTCTCTCGGAATTTTGGATCTAGAACCAAGAACCAGTGCTCGCTTCGGCAGCACATATACTAAAATTGGAACGATACAGAGAAGATTAGAACCGAGAACCATAATCTTCAGGTGTGAACTGAGAGCTGAAAAGTACCGTTTTGCCCTCTGTTGGACCAGAAGAGCAGAAAAAACGAGTCCGCAGAGGGAATACAGATGCAGACGCACATAGAGAAATAGAGGAGGGACATAGAGTCTATGCAGTTCCCACGTACGGAATATGGCTGATGTGCAAGGTCTGGGCAACTGCTTTCCACTCGTTAGCAGACTGCTTCATGGTAACGTATATTTTCTCCATTGTAAAGATGAGAAACGTGAAGGTTAGAAAGGCTAAGTTACTTGCCCAAAGTCACCCAGCTGTCAAATCACAAAGCGAAGCTTCGGGTCTGCCTGGATCCACAGCCCTTGCTCTCAGGGCTTGTACTAGATCGCTGCCCTGGCTTTAGTCTCATCCTGCCCTTGAATTCCAAGACACAGTATAGTAAAGTACCCACATCATAAGGGTATAGATCAATAAAGTTTTACATATTCTTGGGGCGCCTGGGTGGCTCAGTTAAGCGTCTTGTCTTGAGCTCGGGTCATCATCCTGGGGTCCTGGGATCGAGCCCCAAATCGGGCTCCCTGCTCAGCAGGGGGCCTGCTTCTCCCTCTCCTTCTGCCTGCCGCTCTGCCTCCTTGTGCTCCCTCTCTCTCTGTGTCAAATAAATAAATAAAAATTTAAAAAAAGAAACAGAAAAAACAAAAATGCATTTCCCTGTAGGGGGTCATATTTAAAAAAAAATGTTTCCAAAACACGGCATTAACTCCCACAGGTGCCTGGGAAGAAATGAGGCCCCTTCTCTGTCCCAGGCCTGGTGGTGGAGGGGTGGTGGTAAGCCATTTCAGCTTGGGGGCTAGGAGGGCCTCAGAAGACACACCTCCCTGAGCCCTGGATCTCTCCGTGGGGTAACTCGGGCTCACTCTGTGCTGGGCCCATGTCAGGCCCCAAGGAGGTGTGGCTGTGTGTAAGAGAGACAGCAACCAGGCTGGCTGCGAGCTAAGTTGTGCCCTTGGATCTGGGGCCCTGACCTTGCACTGCCTTTGAGTCTGCCTTATGCTGCCTTTCAGATCACGAGGGACGGGTTGCTGTTCTGCTGGCTCTAGGTCCACGGTGGCTGACAGGAAGGCAGCCTGACATGCTCAGAAAGGGCTGGTGGCCCCCGAGAAACAGCCTTTTTGAAGCTGGAGCTATACTGGGGTTCTGTGCACAAATCCTGCAGCTTTCCTGGAAGCTAGAAATCATTTCCAAAATAAAACATTTTAATCCGAAACCATTTAATTGCCTTCTGGAGACTCCTTCCCGTTAGAAACAGCTCAAAGGAGCCAGGATGGTTCTCGCTGGATCCCAGGTGGTAGATGCAATGATAGAGGCTCAGAAAAAAAATGAAAACATGCATTTTCACTCCTTCATTCCACAAATATTCGTCAAGGAACTGCTCTGTACTCAGCACTGTGCTAGAAACTGGGGACACAGCTGAGGGAAGGGCCGCCAGGGTCTAGCCCTTATGGAGTTCACAGTCTAGTAGAGGTCAATAATTAAGAATTACATACAGGGGCGCCTGGGTGACTCAGTCAGTAGAGCATGTGACAATTAATCTCAGGGTTGTAAGTTCAAGCCCCATGTTGGGCATGGAGCCTATGGGGTGACTAGGTGGTTCAGTCACTTAAACATCTGACTCTTGGGTTCACCTCAAGCCATGGTCTTGGGGTCCTGGGAGTGAGTCCCGTGTTGGGCTCTGAGCTCAGCGGGGAGACTGGTCAAGGATTCTCTCTCTCCCTCTGTCCCTCCCCCTGCTCAGTCTCTCTCTCTTTCTCAAGTAAATAAAACTTAAAAAAAAAAAAAATCACATACAGACATGTAAAATCACAACCGTAATCAGGTCCAGGAAGAAGAATTAGGTGAGAACCCATAATCAGAGGAATTCTCATGCCTTTTCATGAGGCAATGATCATAAGATCAAAAGGATGAATAGATATTAACTAGACAGAGTGGAGGGAAGACTCATTTCAAAAATGGGAGGGGCAGGGATGCCTGGGTGGCTCAGTTGGTTAAGCAGCTGCCTTCGGCTCAGGTCATGATCCCACTGGGATTGAGTCCCGCATCGGGCTCCTTGCTCAGCAGGGAGCCTGCTTCTCCCTGTGCCTCTGCCTGCCACTCTGTCTGCCTGTGCTCGCTCGCTCGCTCTCCCTCTCTCTCTGACAAATAAATAAAATCTTTTAAAAAATGGGAGGGGCAGTATGTGCAAAGCCCCTGTGGTGGGAGGTAGCTGGACATCCACGAGAAACTGAAAGCATGCCAGTGACACTAGAGTCCTGAGAGCAAGGGGGACCTTGGGGATGATGAGACTCGAGAGGAAGCAGAGCCAGACCACATAGGACCTCGGAAGCCATGCCAAGAATTGGGACCTTTATTTTAATTTTTTTAAAGATTTTATTTATTTATTTATTTGACAGAGAGAGAGAGAGAGACAGCACAAGCAGGCAGAGAGGCAGGCAGAGGCAGAGAGAGAAGCAGGCTCCCCACCGAGCAAGGAGCCCGATGTAGGGCTCGATCCCAGGACCCTGAGATCATGACCTGAGCTGAAGGCCGTGGCTTAACCCACTGAGCCACCCAGGCACCCCAGGACCTTTATTTTAATAGGAAGGGAAACCATTATTTTCGGCAGGGGTGAGTAAAAGCAGGGAAACCAGTTAGATGACCATCCAGGATTGCAGTCAGAAAGATGGGTACTCTGGTGAGAGTGGAGATGGACACCTGAAGAAGATCCATAGCCACAGGACTTGGTGGTGGGTTAAGTCAAGGGGGTGGAAGAAGAGAGTACAGCTGTGGAACCTACTGAAAGACAAGAGAGCCAGAGTTCTGGAGGTGAGCAATGGTGCTGAGTTGGCGAGGCCTTTGAAACATTCAGGCTGAGATGTTCGAGAAGCAGCCAGATACGTACATATGGTCTGGAGTGCAGAGGTATGTCTGGGTTAGCCATATAAATCTGGGAGTCACTGGTGCGTAGATGGTATTGAAGCTGGGAACTGCGGGGAGAGGAGCCAGGAGGAGAAGAGTATAGAGACCAGAAGGACCAGAAGAAAAGGCGCTCAGGAACCAGGCTTGAGGCGCAGCTCCTTCATGGCCAGGGAGAGAAGGCTGAGCCTGCGAAGGACACAGACGAGCAGCAGCCAAATAGAGGGGAGGAAAGCCAAGGGAGGGTGGGTCGCAGAAGCCCAGGATATCAGCCATGTCAAAAGCGGAACATTTGCCATCTTCAGAATGGGGCTGAAAAATGCCCTTTGGGCTGGGTGACACGGAGACCCTTCGTGACCTTGCCAGTTGCTGTTTCTGCCGAGTGGTGGTGGCAGGAGCCAGGCCGGCATGGGTGGAGGCAGAGGCGAGTGGTGAAGAAGTGGGGTAGCCCGCATAGACACCCTAGGTATTGTGGTTCCGAGGGGGCGGGAGGAATGGCAGTGGCCGGGAGGGGGTGGGTGGGGCTGTGGGTCAAGGCGGGGATGGTGTGTTGTGTTTTACTTAAGGATCTTGAGTTGACTTGGATGCAGACTAGCCTAGAAACAGGTGGTCGAAAGAGCTTGGCCTTGACCTCGGTTGAAATCTCACCCGGTGCCAGGCGGCAGCCAGGCTGCCTCAGCTGTAACCGCAGCTCCACACTCAGACTCCCTGGTGTGACCGGCCAACAGTTACATGCTGTGCCTCGGTTGCCCTTCCTGTCAAATGGGCAGAGTAACAGCAGAGTAACTGTCCCCACCCCGTAGGATTGCGGTAAGAGGTGAAAGAATTCCTGCAAAGCACTTAGAACTGTGAGGGACCGGTGGGGAGTTAGCACTTGCCCCGCCTTACCTGCTATTATTGTTGCTGGCTAATTGACCTTGGCCATGTCATTTAACTTCCCCTCTGTCTCTCAACCTCTGATTTAACTACTTATCATTCCACACTTGATTGCTGTAAGGATTCAAAGCACCTGGTACATGTTAGGTATTCAATAACAGTTCTTTATACAGTAGTAATAATAGCTCACTTTTTACCTATTGCCTTCATTATCCAAGCCTATGAGGAAGGTGTGAGATTGGGAAGCAGGTATCCCTAGTTTACAGATGAGGAAGCAGGGAGAGCTATAGACTGTGACTGGTTCAAAGGCATATACACAACGGTGGCGCTGCGATTTAAACGATTTCTTTTTTGAATATTGATGCTGGAGCAGGCGATGGCTAGTGGTTGGTGAATTCAGTGGCTGGTCCTTTACTGCTATATATGTGGCTTCAGACTGAGCAGGAATGCTCTGCTGCCCCCTTGTGACTCATCAAGGTCTTACTTCCAGGTTCGGCTTCATTAAAAAAAAAAAAAAAATATATATATATATATATATATATATACATATATATATATTTAAGATTTTACTTATTTATTTGAGAGAAAGAGAGAGCACAAGCAGGGGAAAAAGCAAACTCCCTGCTGAGCAAGGAGCCCAATGATGGGCTCGATCCCAGGACCCCGGGATCATGACCTGAGCAGAAGGCAGACTTCTAACCAACTGAGCCACCCAGGCGCCCTGTCTCTTCTATTACAATAATTTCTTCTAGGAAGGGTGTGGCTCTGGGAGAGGCAAGGAAAACAGATGATTGGGGTTGACTTCTTTTTTAATAGAGAGACGACAGCTATGGGTGTCTCCTTCCCCAAGGAGAAAAGCAACCCAGCAGCTGACCTTGGAGGAGGGGAAGGTTCTGACATCCAGTTCAGGCTGCAACGCACCCCCACGACTGGATTTCTCCAAGCAGGGCTCCCAGTTCTCATCCCCCGCCGGGGCTCCCAGCACAGCTGGTCGTGTTCCTGCAGAAGCCAGGTTGGGGGAGGGGTTGGGGGGGCTGCAAGTTTCTGCTTCCGCCCACCATTGCTATGATTCACCCACAGCTGGCCCTGCCCACTGGGCACCGTGGCACTTCTAGAGGCCCTGCTCGTGGATGGGGGCCCATGGAGGGGCCCAGGCAAAGCCAGGCCTCTTAAGGGGTCTGGTGTAGATACCCAGCTGTCTTCCAGAGACCTTCCTAGAGATGGTTAGTCAGCTACACATGGGATTAAGACGGTGGCCAGGTGCCTGCTACAATGTGAAGATGTCACCTTGATGGCATGGAAGGTGCAGAGCGACTTTGTTCATGCATTTTTTAAAAAGATTTTATCTATTTATTTGACAGAGAGAGCAAGAGCAAGCACAAGCAGGTGGAGCAGCAAGCAGAGAGAGAAGCAGATTCTCTGCTGAGCAGGGACCCTGGGATCATGACCTGAGCCGAAGGCAGATGCTTCACCAACTGACCCACCCAGGTGCCCTCATGAGAGACTCTTTTTTTTTTTAAAGATTTTTATTTATTTATTTGACAGAGAGAGATCACAAGTAGGCAGAGAGGCAGGCAGAGAGAGAGAGGAGGAAGCAGGCTCCCCGCTGAGCAGAGGGCCCAATGCAGAGCTCAATCCCAGGACCCCAGGATCATGACCTGAGCTGAAGGCAGAGGCTTTAACCCACTGAGCCACCCAGGCGCCCCGAGACTCTTAATTATAGGAAACAAACTGAGGGTGGCTGGAGGGGAGGGGATGCAGGGATGGAGTAACTGGAGCATGGGCATCTCAAGGAGGGCCAGGATGGCGTGAGCACTGGGTGTTACATAAGGCAGATGTATCTCTGAAACTAATAGTATGTGATATGCTAATTAATTGAATTTAAAGAAAAATAAGTAAATAAAAGCCAAAAAATTCCATTGAGTAAATCTGAAGATCTAATGGGCTTTATTCAACAATTCACGGGTTGGGCAGCATCCCACCTAGCAAGTGGAAAGGAACTCCAGAGAGCTACACGGAATGAAGGGGCTTTTATAGACAGAAGGGGACAAGAAAAGGACATTTCTAGTAAAGAGTGGATTTTTTAAAAGATTTATTTATTTATTAGAGGGGGGGTGGCATGGGCGTGCATGGGGAGAGGGAGAGAAGCAAACTCCCCGCTGAGTGCAGAGCCTGATATGGGGGTCCAATCTCACGACCCTGAGATCACGACCTGAGCTGAAATCAAGAGTTGGACACTCAACCGACCGAGCCACCCAGGTGCCCCAAAGACTGGATTGTTTTAGACAAGGTCACCTTCCTATAGGGGACAGGAGGGCCTTATCAGGAGGATGACCTCACTCGTGCTGACCAGGTGATTCCAGACTAACTGGTTCAGGTTTCCATTGCTGGGAGAGGCTGAAACTGCAGGCCGGTTAGGTATTAAGTCTTAGTTTGCTGATGTGGGCCTTAGCACAAGTGACTCCATTTTGTGTCTGTTGTTTCTTTTTTTTAACAGATAGATTTTTAAAATTCAGGCTTGCCTCTAAAAGACATGCTCAAACTTTTCTAAAGTGGTTCCTCATTCTGGACTTTGGAAATTCAGTCGTTGTGGCTGAGAGGTTAGCGTCTGTTTCTAGAAAGTTCGGATAAGGGACAAGGTATTGAGGTCAGTCTGGAAAACAGGGGGACTTCCCTAGTGAGGGGCTCCCAAGCACCGTGAAGACACCTACAGGGAAAAAAGCATTTCCTCTTTCCCCCTTTCCACTTCCTTCCTCTCTCCTTTCTTCCTTCATTTATTCCCTCAGTCAGCAAACCTTTACCAGCAAACTCTTTACCAAATACGTAAGGCTGTGCAGGCACTGGTCGAGACCCTGGGGATACCGGGCTGAAAAGACATAGAGCCTGCCCTTGGGAGGCTCACAGTTTCCCGGAGAAGAAGGACAAATTGCACAAGAGACAGGCATGAACTGAGGCATGTCCAGGATGCTGTGGGGTCCCCAGGAACATCTGGCTACCTCTGCCTGGGGACATGGTAGCTTCACAGAGGTGGTGACAGTTGGGTTCTGTCTTGAAGGACGAGTAAGAGTTTTCCAGGCAGACAAAGAAGAGGAAGGGCTTTCTGAACAGAGGGAACAGTATCAGTGAAGGCAAGGAGAGTCAATGGTGCACTGTAGGGTTTTAAGCTAGGGTGGCAGCAGGATCAGGTTGATTCACTCATGGACTTCATATATGTGCCATGCACTACACTAGGTGGTGAGGATGACGGCAGTGGAAAAGCCCAGTCCCTCAGTGCAGAGAGCTTACGTTCTAGTTGGAGAGATCAACAAGGAGTGAAGGGATAAAAATCAAGAGGGGGTGAGGATACAGATGCACCAGAAGATGCTGTTTTATTTTTTTAAGATCTTTTTTATTTGAGAGAAAGAGAGTATTGGCAGGGGGAGGGACAGACAAGAGAGAGACAAGCAGACTCCCTGCTGAGCAGAGAGCCCAGTTGGGGGGGGATCGACCCCAGGACCCTGAGATCATGACCCAAGTCAAAGGCAGACACTTAACTGACTGAGCCACCCAGGTGCCCCGGAAGATGCTATTTCAGACAGGTGGTCAGGGGAGGCCTCCCTGACCAAGTAACATTTGAGCAGCACTGAGTGGAGTGAGGGAGCGAGCCTCCTGAATAAATGGGGACAGATACACCAGGCAGGAGGACTGCAGGTGCAAAGGCCCTGAGGTGGGAGCATGCTTGGCAAGGAACAAGCAGGCGGGGTGGGGGTGGAGTTGGTAGGAGATGGAATGGGGGAGGAAGAGGAAGACCGGATCATGTAGGGCCCTGTGGGCCACACACGGCAATGTTGGGGTGCAAGAGGAAAGTGAGGTGTTAAGATGACATGAAGGTTTTCACCCAAGCAATGGGAAGGATAGAGAGGCCATTAAGGGATGTGGAGGAGACTGGGAGGCAGCTCAGGAGGACTTCAGTTTGGACGTGCTAAGTTTGACAGGCCTATTAGACCTCCAAAGGGAGCTGGCCAGGAGGCAGCTGGATCGGTCTGTCTGGAACCCAGAGGGAAGTTCCAGGCAGCAGCTGTTCTTGCAGATACAGTGTTTAAAGACCTGAAATTAGATGAGGTCCTTGAGGAGGTGAATGCACAGAGAGGCGGTCAAAAGCCCAAGCCCCAGGGCTCTCCAACCTCCAGACTCTAGAGGTTGGAGGTAGGAGGAGACTGCAGAAGGCACAGAGGACTGAACGACTGGTGGGATCAGAGATAAATCAGGAGAGGTTGGTGTCCCAGAAGCCAAGGGAGCCAAGGGTAGCAAGAATGGGGTGATAATTATGTCAGATGCCACTGAGAAGCCCAGTAAGATGGGGACTTTGAACTCGCCATTGGCTTTGACAGCAGGAAGAAGGCCATGGATGACCTTGGCACTCTCCTGCTTCATAGGCATGCAACCTCTGCACTTGGGGGTCCTGTACTTACTTTAATGCTCTTCTGCGATCGTCTCGACAACCTTTCATAGTGGGTTGAATGTTGGCCCCTCTCCTAAAAGATACGTCCACACCAAGTGTGACCTTATTTGGAAAAACGGTCTTTGCAGATGTAATTCAGGTAGAGATGAGATCAAATCAGGGGGGCCTAACTGAACAGCAGGTGTCCTCACTAGAGAAAAGCGGGGGAGAGACACACAGAAAGTGATGGGAGGACAGAGGCTGAGACTGGAGTGATGTATTTTCAAGCCAAGGAATGGGCACTGTCAGAAGCTAGGAGAGAGGCATGGAACAAGTTCTCTTTCAGAGTCTCCAGAAGAAATCCACCTTGCTGACAGCTTGGTTTCCAACTTTGGCCTCCAGAACCGGGAAAGGATAAATCCCTGTTGTTTCAAGCCACCCAGTTTGTGGGCATTTGTGATGATAACTCTAAGAAACAAAGACACTTTTGAACAAGGGGCCCCTCATTTCTACTTTGCACCAGACCCTGCAAATTCTGTAGGCGGCCCTGCCTTGGCAAGTGTGGATTCCAAGGTTTGGTGAACTTTACTGGAATGTGTTCAAGAGACAGTGGGAGGTGATGAGGTAGAACCTGCCAGAAAAGACAACTCGAATTCCAGAGAGAGTCTTGCTATGAAGGAGGGCATGGGAACGGGGTGGTGGGTAGATGGGGATATTGGGTCAAGAAGGTTGTGGGTTTTTTAAAGAGAGGAAACATTACAGTATACTTGAATGTGGGTGGCAGTGGTGTTCCATTGGGGGGTAAGGGGTTAATGATGCAGCAACAAGAGGGGGCACCTGCTCAAGCAGAAGTCCTTGAGTACTTGTGAAACTGACTAAAGGAAACCTTACTTGAAATGGAGTGGGGAGGCCAGAAGGGGGAGCTCTAACGCCCTACCTCTCCTCACCAATGGCAGACCTGGCAGGAGGAGTTACCTGGCCTCCACGCCCGGCAACAAGCTCAGCCAATAAGAAAGTAGCACAGCCTGGCCAATGAGAACCCGCCACCACCCTGAACTCTCGGTTTCCTCCAATAAACTTTAGTTCAAAGCCGCCCTTCCCACTTCCTTTTTCTCTATAAAGTAACATTCCTCTCCCCTTTGTCTTTTTAAAGATTTTATTTGTAAGTAATTTCTACACCCAAGGCGGGGATGGAACTCACAACCCCAGATCGAGAGGCACATGAGGCACTGATGGAGCCCGCCAGGCGCCCCTCCTCTCCATTGATCTCCCTGTTTGCCTGTTTTGCCATCCCTTGCATGCCCTGAATTGCAGTTTCCCTCTTTCAGAAGAAGTTCATTTCGCTGGTATAATATCTGGCTATTTTACTTTTTTTTTAAGATTTTATTTATTTATTAGAGAGACAGATCACAAACAGGGGGAGCAGCAGGCAGAGGGAGAGGGGGAAGCAGGCTTCTTGCTGAGCTGGGAGCCCTTCGTGGCCAGGACCCTGGGATCATGACCTGAGCTAAAGGCAGACGGTTAACCGACTGAGCCATCCAGGCGTCCAGCAATGTAATCACCCAAATCACACAACCGGTGACAGGTGGATAGACCTAGGGCTCCGATCCCAATAAGGTCTTACTCTCCCTCCAGTTGACTTCAGAGTTGGCCAGCTGGCAGCCAGTCAGGCCCACAAAGGAGACCCCAGTGGAGTGAAGAGCCCCGGGAAGGGCAGCACAGGGACGTGGGGTCCAACAGGCCCAGGCTGTGTGCTTCTGCCCTGCGGAAGATGGTGGTGCTGGGGGAGACAGAAGGCACAGTCACGGGCTGCCTTAAAAGCACTAAAATCCTCTACGTGGCTTCGGAGCAGGGGTGGGGAGCACTGCCGGGGAGGGGGTAGGGGCATTGTGAGAGGGGGATGGGACCATGACGGGACCAGACAGGACCCGGGGCCATGGCTGAGGCTGGATCCGGATGGCAGTTCGAGGTGCCGCTGAAGGAGGGAGGGGACAAGCTGAGCGAAGTGGTGGCGGTGGATAGGAGGGCAGTCCAGGCTCTGGGGGAAAATAGCACATAAGCCTTCCTTCGTGACGGTGAATTGAGCAGGAAAATGTCACTTTCGGGGCCTGGAAATGGCCAGACAGGCATGATACTGATTTCCACAGCAGCCTCCTTCCCGTTCAGGAGCTGGGGCCATGGAGCAAGGCGGCCGGCGGGGGCGGGAGTCGGGGGGGCGGGGGGGGAGGGGACGGACAAAGAAACTTGGCACTCAGTGTTCAGACACGGAAGTCAAGATCGGGAGCCCCGAAGTTCTATCCCTGGAGGAGCTTCGCGGCCCAGAGGCTGCAGGGGGTCCGAGGATGGACAGGGCCGGGTGTGGGGCACCTGTTTCAGCCCATCAGGCAGATGCCAAGGGGAGAGGGGCAGGTTTGATCCTGCTCTCTGAATGAAAGCTGGAGAAGGCAGGCCCCAGGGAGAGGACAGAGGAGACTGGGGCTGGCCAGGGAGGTCACAGCTGAATCGGGATCATAAAACCAAAGAAAACCAAATCGAGCTGGCATTAGCTGAGGCTTGTCGCTTGCCAGCCATGGCACTCTATGCTGTCTTTGGAAACGCTACTTCAACTCTTGGGACTGTCTCAGGAGGCAGTCATGATTATGATGACCTCCACTTTATACACGTGGAAGCTGAAGTACAGAACAGCAAAGTGCCTTACAAAGGTCACATAGTTAAGACTCCAAGTTGAAGTTCAAACCCGGTCTGTCTGACTCCAAAGCCCATTCTGTTCATTCTCCCCCATACAAGGCCATGATAAACATGAAATAAAATAAAACAGGATATTAATAATAGTAAAAAATAACCACCTCCTTGTGTTGAACACCTGCTATGTGCCAGACATTCTTCGAAGAGCTTTAACAGGCAAAGCTCATTTCATTGCCACAGCCAGCCCGGGAGTAAATTTTATCATTGTTGTCACCTCCCTTCTACAGATGAGCAAACTCATTTGGGTAAAACAAGGCAGAAGGCCCAGTTTTTGTAAATTGCCCAAGGGCTCCTGGATGGCTCCTGGATAAGGCCTGGTCAGAATGACCAAGCCAGGGGCACCTGGCTGGCTCAGTCAATAGAGCATATGACCCTTGATCTCAGGGTTGTGAGTTCAAGCCCCATATTGGGTGCGGAGATTACTTAGAAATAAAATCTTTTGAAAAAGAAAGAAAGAGTGGCACCTGGGTGGCTCACTTGGTTAACCGACTCTTTGCTTCAGCTCAGGTCATGATCTCAGGGTCCTGGGATCGAGCCCCGCATCGGGCTTCCTGCTCAGTAGGGGGGCCTGCATCTCCCTCACCCTCTGCTGCTCTCCCTGCTTGTGCTCTCTTTCTCTCTCCCTCTCTGTCAAATAAATAAATAAATTTTTTTAAAAAGAAAAAAGAAAGATCAAACTATATTAGAAGCTTGGCATTTCCAGCCCATCCCCTCATTTTCTACAGAGGAATGAAGTTAATAATCAGTTATGCCTGCAGGAGGGAGCCTCCATAAAATCCCAGTAGTAGGGGGTTTGGAGAGCTTTCCGGGCTGGTGAACACATCCACACTGGGAG
This sequence comes from Mellivora capensis, assembly GCA_004024625.1. Lineage (NCBI taxonomy): Eukaryota > Metazoa > Chordata > Mammalia > Carnivora > Mustelidae > Mellivora > Mellivora capensis. The sequence goes on along the minus strand of PISX010004623.1, from coordinate 11,084 downwards.
AGTGACACATCCCAACTTCTGGGAGAGTGACACATCCCACTTCAAGGGGACAGAAGCTCCCGTACTCAGAACCAGCCCAGTCCTTGCCCTATGCATCTCTCTCTACCTGGCTATTCCTTTTGCTAAACAACAAAATATCAACTGAGCACACTTATTTTTTTCCATTTTTTTTAAGGATTTTATTTATTTGACAGAGAGAGACAGCCAGAGAGGGAACATAAGCAGGGGGAGTGGGAGAGGGAGATGCAGGCCTCCCACAGAGCAGGGAGCCCGATGTGGGGCTCGATCCCAGGACCCTGGGATCATGACCTGAGTTGAAGGCAGATGTTTAATGACTGAGCCACCCAGGCGCCCCAAGATTGATTGATTGATTGATTTAGAGAGAGAGGGTGTGCACGTGATTGGGGGAGGGGCAGAGGGAGCAAATCCTCAAGCGGACTCTCCCTGGAGTGGGGGAGTCCGGTGTGGGTTTGGATCCCATAGCTCTGGGATCATTACCTGAGCCAAAATCAAGAGTCGGGCGCTTGACTGACGAGCCACCAGGCGCCCCTCAACTGAGTACATTTACAGATCAAATTGGGTTTATTCAATGATTCATGAATTGCACATCTCATCTAACAAACAGAAAGGAGCTCCAAGGAACTGTACAAAGTGGAAGGCTTTTACAGACAAGAGGGGGAAGAGATAAGGAAAGAGCAGACTGCCTCACGGTTCTTTGGAGGAATAGAAAGGATTTATGGGGCAGATTCCCTCACCGGCGCTAACCAGGGAATTCCAGATTGACTGGCTAAAGGTCACATTCCTCGGAGACATTGAAACTGTAACTAGGTTAGGTATTAAGTCTTGGTTAGCTGACTGGGCCTTAGCACAAGCGACTCCATTTTGGCCTGTTGTTTCCTTTTTTTTTTTTTTTTAACAGTCTTTATTTTTAAAGATTTTACTTTTTATTTGAGAGAGAGAGGGAGAGAGAAAGTATAAGAAGGGGTAGGGTCAGAGAGAGAAGCAGGCTCGCCACTGAGCAGGGAGCCCAATGTGGGCCTCGATCCCAGGACCCTGAGATCGTGACCTGAGCCGAAGGCAAATGCTTAACTATCTGAGCCACCCAGGTTCCCTTGCTGTCTCCTTTTTAACAATATGTATCCTCTATCCTATCCTTTAATAAACTAATAAACATAAATGTTTCCCTGAGTTCCGTGAGCTACTCTAGCAAATTAATCTAAACCAAAGAGGTTGTTGGAGCCTCGGATTTATAGCCAGTTGTCAGAAGCACAGAAAATAACCTGGCATCACAGACTGGAGTCTGAAGTATGTTTGGGGGGCTCAAGTCTTGTGGGACCGAGCCCTTAACCTCCTAGGATCTGGCACTATCTCCAGATAGATAGTGTCAGAATTGAGTTAAACTATAGGACAGACAGGGCGCCTGGGTGGCTCGGCGGGTTAAGCCTCTGCCTTCGGCTCAGGTCATGATCTCAGGGTCCTGGGATCGAGCCCCGCATCGGGCTCTCTGCTCAGTGGGGAGCCTGCTTCCTCCTCTCTCTCTGCCTGCCTCTCTGCCTACTTGTGATCGATCTCTCTCTCTGTCAAATAAATAAATAAAATAAAATAAAAAACTATAGGACAGCCAACTCGTGCCACAGAGAATTGCTTGACGTGGGGGAACCTCCACACATTTGGGGACCAGAAGTGAAATGGTTTGCGTGAGCCACGAGGGAGACTCACAGGGAAGAAACACACAGCAAGGGAAGAACTGGGGTTTTCCCCCTCATAGTGCAGAGGGAGGACTAAGAATTTCCCCCCTACCCTTCTAGGTACTTGGCTGAGACACCTCTGTAATAAAAAGACATTTTAACAGGAGAAAAACAAGCAAAAGTTTAATAACATGTTTACCTCCTGTATCCGTGGGAGAGACCCAGGAAAAGTGAGTAACTCTCCCAAATGGCCAAAACCACCAGCTTAAATATCTCCAGCCAAAGACAAGAGATGTTGGGTGGTGGGGACAGGAGGAAGGAGCTACGGAAGAAATGGCCGTAGTCCCTTTTCCTTCGGTAGAATTGGAATGAAGTTTTGACAGCGGGGATGTGAAAGAGGACGCCAATTACCTCCATTTTCTTCTTTCCGACTTTTCTCTAAACTCAGGCCAAAGATGCGGTGGGCAGAGCACCCTGGGATGGGAACGGAAACTACCCCCTCAAGCAATACGGACCACCCTGAGCCAGCAAGACCCCGTGTGACTGACCCCAAGACAATGCTCGATCTGACCTTTCTCGCCCACCTGCTTGTACCCACCAACCTTTGTCCCACATTTTCCTTACACGGACCTGGAAGGATTTTCAGCACTTGGAGACAGTCTGAGCGGCTAGTCCCCTGTCTTCCCCTTATGAGAAGATGGGAGCCTGCTCGTGGGTGACCTTGCCCCACTGATGGGAACAAGAGGTGGGGGGCAGCCAGAGGCAAGAAGCCCCATCCTCCTGGATCTGCTGTCTTTGGGTGGCAGAATGGAGCCCCTGACAGACTGGGCCTGGGGCGGGAGTGGGCGAGAACAGCTGAGAAAGATTTCCGTCGCTTCCATATTTGTGAACTCCAATCCGTGGGATGCTCTTATTCCATTCCTGAAACCCAGCCAAGAGCAAAGGAGGTGGCTCCTTCATTCTCTAGGAGGACAGATTCCTGGGACAAGTCTTTGGAGGCCTGCACCACCAGCCTGGCCAAGGACCTCAGCCCTCAGGGACACCGTTCCCATAGCTGTGGAATCCACACCTTCATTTTAACAGAGGCCTGGCTGAGAGCTGGGGGGCTCTGGCTCCTCCAACAGGAAGTCAGCCCTGCGAGGAAAAAGGCTCTCTCGGTTTCTCTATCCCCAGCTGTTAGAACAACCCAAGGGATAGTGCTGCACAAACACCATGTGTGAAGTCCAAGGGCTGGGGGAGGGGTGGAGGCCGGAAGGGGCTCCTTCCTGGAGACCCTCCAGCACACCCCAGCCCCAGAATGCCCTCTGGGGGCAACCCTAGTCATAACCACCACTACTGCTTGGGAGTGATCCTTCCAGAGCCCATTCCGTGCATTTCCATCCATTTGCATATGCATATATGCAGACAGAGAAGGTGCCTTGTGGGCGTTCTTTTACATAAATCAGCTCACACTATTCTTGTGGCGCGAGTTTGTCACTTACCAGCCCATCTGGGAGATTAAACAAACATTTATTGAGCACTTATCCTGTGCCAGGCGCCGTTCTAGACGCTGGAGCGACCTCAGCACACAGAAGCGTACAACACAACACAGAACTCCCTGCCCTCTTGGAGCTTACGTTGTCATGGGGGGAAGACAGTCCACAATAAACAACATAATTGAGTAAAACATATAGTATGCCAGATGGTGATGAGTGCTAAGTTAAAAATAAAGCAGGGAAGGGAAAGTGGGACAGAGGGGCTGGCCGGGGAGAGTGGGGGTAGTAGCGATTTTAAGTAGGATGGACAGGGAAGGCCTCACCAAGAACACCTGAAGGAGGTGGGTGAGCAAGCAGACCAGATATCTGGGGAAAGAACATTCAAGGCCAGGAGCTTGGCCAGCATCTTGGAGGAAGAGCAAGGATGTCTGCTGATTCCTGGAGCAGGTTGAATGGGGAGAATAGTTGGGGGATGAGGACTTTGGCTTTTGCTTTGATTAAGATGGACCCAGGGGGTGCCTGGGTGGCCCAGTGGGTTAAGCATCTGTCTTTGGCTCAGGTCATGATCAGGGGGTCCTGGGATGTCCTGCATTGGGCTCTCTGCTCAGCAGGGAGCCTGCTTCTCCTTCTCCCTCTGCCTGCCGTTCCCCCTGCTTGTGCTCTCTCTCTCTGTGTCAAATAAAGAAAGAAAATCTTTTAAAAAGAGAGATAGAGCTTGGAGGAGAAAGACGAGAGGCAGCAAATGCAGGCAGCTCTTTTGAACTCTTCAGAAAAAGGGAAGGAAAGAAATGAGGCAACAGCTAGAGGAAATCGGTTTTCTTTTTCCTCAGTTGGAGAATAAACAGCATATGTGTGTGCGAATAGAAAAGATCCAGTAGAGGAGGAAAAACTGATGATTCAGGAAAGTGGGGCCAACTGCTAGGCAAGGAGTGGCAAACAGGCGAGAAAGAAAGGGACCCAAGACAGAAGTGGAGCTTGCACAGTTCCTGAGCGTAACAGGCCTGGGCTGGAACTCAGTATAGAATCTCCAACACTAAAGGTTGGAAAAGACCTTAGAAGTGATGGCCTCTGGGGCTCCTGGCTGGCTTGGGGTTGTGAGTTTGAGTCCTATATTGGGGGTAGAGATTATTTAAATAAATAAAATTTTTAAAAAAAGAAGTAATGCACCCCAACTTTATTCCACACGCAGGAATTCCTCCTTGCAGCCTTCCAGAAAATTCTGGTCCAGCCTCTGCTTGAACATCTCCAGTGATGATGAAATGGCCCCTTCTCCAAGCAGCCATTTTCGTCTTAAGATCCTTCTGTTGGTTAGGGAGCTCTTTGCCAAAGTCAGCCTCTCAGTCAGTTTCAGCCTCTAGGTCAGTTTCAGCCTCTAGGTCAGTTTCACCCACCGGACCAAGCTCTGTGCTCCCATGCCACAGACACTCACAGTAATACAAATTGCCAAGAACTGTCCAGATTTCAAGCGTTCTTTTATACACCACCTCTCACCGACTCCTCACAAGAGCACACCAACGAAGAAGCTGAGGCTCAGAGAGATTCGGTGACTTCCCAGAGGGAGCAGCCTCTGTAGGTTGCAGAGCCACGAATTCAGCTGCGGGGTCCGGAGTCCAAAGCTCATCCTACACTCCTCCACTCTGCCTTGAGTCCCCTCCAGCTCTCCCACGGGCCAGCCCTTCGTTTTTTTCCAAGACAGCTGTCGTGTTCCCCCATGAGCCTTCTCCTCCTCCAGCTGAACTTTCTCAGTGTCTTTCAACCATTTCTCATCGGGAGTCCCTTCGCTCCAGGCCACTGCCACAAATGGGCTCCAAAACCCGAGTACCATATTCCGGGTGCGGTCTGGCAGGTCCCGTGTGGGGCCACCTTCTCGTGCCCCACACCCCACCCCACCCCCTTTGCAGCCTGGAATCAAATGCCTGCCTTGGTAATGGAGCCTCATCAATCTGTTGTCTTACTCATTTTTCACTCATAAATATGAATAATTTGCATATGTGTTTGGTCTGTTTTGTTCCTTTACAAAATCTTCAGTCCCTGAGAGCCCTGAGAACCAAGTGTTACATGAGCACAGAAGGAGATGCACGAGGCAGCCCCGACATTTAATTATACTTTGAAATGTGTGGAGAAGTGTGAAACTCACCCTACCCGACTTGCTAGATTAGGCATGTGGGTCCTAGCTGTCTTCGGAAGGAGCGTGTCCTCCCTCTGGATCTCGATGAATGAAAGCAAGTCGGGTTGCTGCGTCCGTGTGGATTTCCAGCAGCTCTGAGCGTCTGGCAGACAGGAAACAAATCAAGTGACTGTACTTGCCAAGCCTGCTCTTGCCAAGCCGACTGCCAGGGGACCCTAGCAACAGAACCCTGGATGGTACCAGCTGGCCAAACTGGACCAGGTGGCCAAACTGGGGCAGATTGTTCCTTGTGCCTTAAGGGAACAGCCAAACTCCCCAAAGAATGGGAATGACCCCCTGATGGGTAATACTGAGCTGTAGGCTTCAGAGTCCCTGATCCCTCCACTATCCTGGGCCAGGCAGGGTTGTTTTCCTTCAAGGGGTCGACAACTTGGGGCATGCGTGCCGAAGAAAGCAGGCAAATCTGTTAGCCGTGGCCTTGGGGTCTGCTGCAAAGCTCTCTCCTTCTCCCTTCCCCGCCTGTTTGTGGGAAGCGCCCGCCATTCCCTGCAGGAGCTGACCCAGGGACGGTGTCTTCTCTTGAGACCCCACGCTGGGCTCGAGGCCCTCCTTGCCCCCTTCACCAACCTAAACCCAACCCCAGCACATCAGACAGAGAGCTCGTGCTCTTAGCAGCAGCTGTGAGAGACTGTCTATACCTGCCCTAACCGACAGGTGAAAAGAGTACAGTTTCCGCAAGGCCACGGAAGGCACAGGTGACAGCCTCAAAGGGCACAGGCCCTGTTTCTTTTTTTTTCATATTTTATTTATTTACTTGAGAGAAAGAGAGCGCGAGTGAAGGGAGGGGCAGAGGGAGAGGGAGAAGCAGGCTCCCCGCTGAGCAGGGAGCCGAATGTGGGACTCGATCCCAGGACCCGGAGATCATGACCTGAGCCGAAGGCAGTGGCTTAACCGACTGAGCCACCCAGGTGCCCTCTCTCTTTTTTTTAATCAATTAACATACAGCATATAATTAGTTTCAGAGACAGGCCCTGTTTCTTAATCTCCAAGCCAGAACAAATGACAACTAAGTATGATACAAAGTAAACCCCAAAATTCTGCACGTTGAAATCTCACCAGATCCTGCCCACCTGAGTCAGAGCAATGTTCACGTGAACTCAGCCTTTCCAGGGGCCACTGAAACACTGAGGCCAAGGCTTGGAGGCCTTGAGTCATTTGGGAAGATGCCACAAGCCCAAGCCAGGAGCTATCTTCCCTCATTCACTTCACTCGAGAGGCAGGCACCATCTCCGGGGAGGGGGGGGCATTAAACACAGAGCTCAGAGGGCAGAGTTGAGTGTGCCTCCGGGAAAGGTCTCCAAGACCAGAATTCTCTTCCCCTGTCAGGCTCTCCCATATCTGAGGTCTCCACCATTGGAGCCACTCCTTCAGTTCAAGGCACTGAAGGCTCGTTGTGATGATAAGGCAAATGTTTCAGAGTATAAGCTATTGGCTAAACATCTGTCCTGGAGCCACACGGCCCGGGTTCGAATCCCAACTCCACCACATGCTAGCTGTGGAACCTGGGGTGAGTCACCTAACCTCTTACCTTCTCTGAACCTCAATTTTCCCATCTGTAAAATGGAGGTAATAATGGAACCTACCGGTGAGGCCAGTTTGAGGACTCCATGAGTTAATGCAGTGCTCAGCAGATGCTAATTGTCTTCATTTTAATAGGGTCAGGTTGTGGAGGGCTTTGAATGCCAGGCTAAGGAACAATGCGGGCTCAGGTCTGGCCTACGACCCAGACCCTACTCATCCCCACTCCATGACTGGAATGTCTCTCTTTGTCTGTCCCACCCTCTTAGCCATAGGCTCGGCCCTGACCCAGGCTCTAGGCCAGTGGGCCATCAGTAGCTCACAGAACCCTGAGACTCTGCCTGGGGGCACCCTTCCTGCTGAACCAGCCCTGACTTGAGATGTCCGTTCTGATACCTGGGCAGCCCCCTCGTGTCCCCTCCCACCATGCTTCAGTTCTTTATATTTTAAGATTTTATTTATTTATTTGACAGAGAGAGAGATCACAAGTAGGCAGAGAGGGAGGCAGAGAGAGAAGGGGAAGCAGGCTCCCCGCTGAGCAGGGAGCCCGATGCGGGGCTCGATCCCAGGACCCTGGGATCATGACCTGAGCCCAAGGCAGAGGCTTTAACTCACTGAGCCACCCAGGCGCCCCCTATGCTTCACTTCTGACTGCCTTTTCCCCTGTGCCTGCTTTTGGGGACCTTTCCCCAAGGTGCAAAAATGAGACACAAGTCACTGAGAAGCATTCAAGCTACTACATGATAACATGTTGGGTTAGGTATTCCAAACGGCAAGGATTCTGTGAGGGGGCGAGTGATTAGGATTGGAACAGTTGGGCAGAGCAGCCCGGAGGGGGCAGGGGTGGGATGGCAGCATCTGCACTGGCAGAAGGTGGAAGGGAAAAGCTGGAGTCTGGTCACGCGCCTGGACCTTGCACTTAGCGCCCAAAAAACTCACTTGACCATCCAGTCCTAGTTCCCGCTCTCTGTCCTGTCCCACAGCAGTTAACTGGGTCATGCGCAGCTGTCTCCGGGGAGACGGCAGTGCCCACTAACGCTGAGGACCACAGTGGCATGTGTGGACCGGGAGGACAGCACATGGAGGCCCTCTGCTGACGGATGGCCATCAGAGCACTACCAAGCGAGCCCTCAAAATAAAAACGACACTGGATCTTTTGATCGTCCAAACCCAACTGCCTCTTCCTCTTTGGCAAACCCCAGGAGGAACAGCGTCAGGCCCTTATTATCTCTCACAAACCCTCAGCATCAGGTTCAACGTGGGATGAATCCAGTCATTCCCTGGCTTGGAGTCGACCGCTCCTGCTCCCCAAATGGCAGACCACGCGCATGGATGGTTCTCAGGGCTTGTTTATACTCGTGCTTCTCAAACGATCTGTAGTGAAAGATGAGTTATTTATTTTTTTAATTTCCAATCTGTCATGAGCAGATACTGTAGTAAGATTTTTAAAAAATGAATCATGTGCTGAGATGCCACAGTAATATTGAATTTCCAGAAATGCTTCTAACCTCGCAATCTCTTTTCATCTCCTGTTGGACTGGCGTCAGCCCACAGCCATTCTAGGCGTCTCTGGATTCCATCTGCTCAGGGAGGAGATGCTGATGGCACCGTTAGTGGGCTCCCTAGGACAGGCTGGCTCTATCGAGACTCTGCCCACTCCCCACCCAAGGCCATGACGGAGGGGACACCAGCCTGGGAGAAGATCTGCCACGTGCTAGTGGCCCCGTGACCCCGGACAAGCTGCCGAGCCTCTCCAAGCCTCAGTTTCTGCATCTGTCAAATGAGTTCCTTTCTCTTGAGGCTGTTGTTTGAATTCAATAAGATACAGCACATGGTACGCAGCTGTCACAGGCCTGGCACGTTGCTAAGTCTTTACTGTGTGCTTGCTAAAACCGCATTATCTAGGAGGCAGACAGTCTAGAGGCAATACTACACGTTGGTTAAGAGCCCAGATTTTGGAGTCATTGCATTTTTGGTGTGGCATTAGGTGGCCCCCTAATCCATCTGTCACCTGTGAAATGGCGACAACACTCAGACCCACCTCCTAGGGCTTCGAGGAGGATTCGGTGCTCAGGTCTGCGTCTTGCAAAGAGTAAGTGCCCAGGGACTGGGAGTTAGATTCCAACCATGCCCCCACGTCGTCTCTCTAATCCTAACCCCCACTCTGCCCTAGATCACCGGGAGGGAAACGTGCCTCAGCTAATGAAATAAGCTCCAGCATTCACAGTTCTGGTATCTGAAACCAGAAACTCTGTGTCGCTGAGTCAGCCACAACCTTTTGCTCGTAACGGAAGGAGCAGGGGCAACTGAGCCAAACAGACCTGTTTGATTCCTCGCTACATCACCTACTGGCTCTGTGTCCTTGACTCAGTTGCCTCACCTGCCTGTACCTCAGTTGCCTCATTTGTAAAATGGAACCAGCGCAGTAAATCAGTGCTCTCCAAAGCAGGGTGTGCGAGATGACTCACTGAGGTGTGGGAAGAAAGCAGGAGAACTTCTATGTAAATTTCTTTGGTGACAAAGATACAAGGGAGATTAAAGTGTAATGTACACAACACGTGGCTTGGCGCTGGCACCCTCATCCAGTGCCTTTGTGAGATGGTCCCGGATGGATGTCCTGAGGGAGGAACAGGAATTCCACGACGCAGAAAGATGGTGATGACGCCAGCCCTCTTTCATTTCATTTTTAGCTTACTGCAGAGTTCTGCAATTTCTGTGCTGGGTTGTGAATTTACAGATTATACCATCTGGTTTTAACTAAACCAGTCCTCCCCAAATGGAAAAGTGGCTTGAAAGGATGCCTACAGAACCACAGCCCAAATGAAGATAATATGAAGAACACAAGTACAAATGGGAAAAGGAAAATGGCAGAACTGATTCATCTCCATTCCTAGTGTGAGCTTCTTATCTGCCCCATTATAAAGTAACAGCAACAATAAACACATTGATTCTGATAAGAAATCAGCCAAAAAAAAAAGAAAGAAACAAAACAGAAAAATATCAAGTAGATAATTAACATCCACTTTGTTAATTACAAACACAACTGCAAGTGTATACTTTGCCTCGAGATTCTGGCTAATAATAATGCGAAGGGATCATGATTAGCAGAATCCATGAGCACAATACAATGGTTATTTTTCACCACTAAGTTTGGGGGTGATTTGTTACACAGCACTAGGAACCAGAGGTATAATGAAAGGACAGGGGCACAAAGGACACTTTTGGGTGCTCTGATGCTCTGTTTCTTGATCTGGGTGCTGGTGGTAAATTTGTAAAAATTCATCAAGCTGTATACACTTGTGCACTTTTCTGTACGTATGTCCTGATTTTTTGTAAATTTACGTTAAAAAACTGGGTATCCAGAACACAACAATAAATCTCTGGGACACCTGGGTGGTGCAGTCAGTTGAGTGCCTGACTCTTGGTTTTGGCTCAGGTCATGATCTCAGGGTGGTAAGCTTGAGCCCCACATCAGGCTCTGTGCTCAACAGGGGTCTGCTTGAAGATTCTCTCCCTCTGCCCCTCTCCCCACTTGCGTTCTCTCTCTCCCAAATAAATATATAAATCTTTTTTTAAAGATTTTATTTATTGGGGCGCCTGGGTGGCTCAGTCGGTTGGGCCGCTGCCTTCGGCTCTGGTCATGATCTCAGGGTCCTGGGATTGAGTCCCGCATCAGGCTCCTTGCTCGGTGGGAAGCCTGCTTCTCTCTCTGCCCACCTCTGTGCCTGCTTGTGTACTGTCTCCCTCTCACTGTCAAATAGATAAATAAATAAAATCTTTTAAAAAAATATTTAATTTATTTATTTGACAGCGAGAGAGAGCACAAGTGGGGGGAGCATGCAGAGGGAGAAACAGGCTCCCCACTGAGCAGGGAGCCCGATGTGGGGCTCAATCCCAGGACTCTGGGATTGTGACCTGAGCTGAAGGCAGCTGCTTAATGACTGAGCCACCCAGGCGCCCCAATATATAAATCTTTAAAAAAAAAAAGATAGCATAGACATTTCCTCAATTTCTTTCATGAGTACTATGGAAAGAGCCTAGATGTCCATCAACAGATGAATGGATAAAGAAGATGTGGTATATATACACGATGGAATACTATGCAGCCATCAAAAGAAATGAAATCTTGCCATTCGCAACGACGTGGATGGAACTAGAGGGTATCATGCTTAGTGAAATAAGTCAATCAGAGAAAGACAACTATCATATGATATC